>VDFB02101300.1:0-18062 GCA_007258455.2 Sequoia sempervirens | reverse complement strand
TAGACATCAATGAATACAATGAGTTCTACATGATAGAGAGAGATGTTGTAATCTCAAATATATTACAAGAATTTTTGGACAATCTGTAATGTCCCCTTCTCACACCTGAGCAATTGGAGTGTTCCATTAGCCTATTCTAGAGTTCCCATAGGCTAAATGGAGATGGTTAGGTGACTCGGAGCCAATGTTGGGGCTTTGTGGTGGTTTTCAATGTTTTCTGGCAGTACTTTCTATTTTTAGCAGTGGCCAATTTCAGTACTTACTATTCATAATAAGTCTCTGCATACCTCAGTTTTGTGCCAATTTGATGTTTGGGAACTATTTTTAGCCATGTCTATTTATAGTAAGTGTATTTTTAGTAACTGGCCCAAGCCAATATTGCTCTAGCAGTGTGTATTTCCTGATTTGGCATTGGTGAGCCTAAGGTTGATTTAATTAATATTTGCATTTATTCAATCACTTAAGTGAGGGGGCTTGTGGTCATTGAAAAGGTACCTTGCCGCCTAGTTGATATAACATTGTTTTAAAAAGCAAAGTCTTTAGCCTCTTAAGTTGGATGCCACCCTAGGGAGATATAAGGGATTTTAAAATAAAATAAAAGTGCTCATGATGGGGGCGTGGGAGTTTTGGAGGGAAACCTAATTCAAAAGTTGCCCTAATTTCCCTCACTTTTATTAAGCATCATTTTGGTTCTCATTTGTATATCTTCTATTTGGCAATATAACAGGATGATGTTGGAATGCTTCCAGAGTTCTTTTGCTATGTGTTGAAGACAAAAACCCTCACCGTTTGGAGCTGGTTTCGGTGGTGAAAAATCCACCCTAGCCAAGAGAAGGTGATTCTACTTCAGGGATCACATCTAGGTGTTATAGTTTTTTGATTTCAGACATTTTGTGGTGATGAGATGAAGATATTTGTGGTTTTTTGATGTGGGTTTGGAGTTTTGGTGTGATTGATTTCTTTGCTTTGTTTTGGTGGTGTTTGGAGGAGATTTGAAGCTTTTTTCAGAGGTCTGATTGTTTTTCCAGAAATCTGGAAATCACCATTTTGACAAGGTTTGAAAGTGAAATCTGTTCATAGCTCCATGCACGCTTGGACTTTTGTTCTAGGTATTTACTCATTGGATCCCTCTCATCTTGGCACCCCATTTCAAGTGCTTATTTGAATTATTTTCCCTATCTAGGGAGCCATGCCATTTTGGTGTTCAAGGATAAGGGTCTGCTGATTCTGTTTTTCTCGGTGGTTGAGTAGCTGGTTTATGGTGTGGGAATCCAGGGGGCTCTTTGGCATTTCACATATGTGACTTATAGTGCAAGTTGATGTTGAGTTGCAGCTGTTGTATGGTCATTTCCAGGTCTGAAAACTGCTATTTCCAGGTCTGAAATATATTTTGTATTAAATCTGATACGAAATGAAATAATTTGTTTCTATTATGTGATGTTATTCAACATGAAAAGCAACATTCTTTCTCAGTATTCCTTTCTTTATGCATCTTTCTACATGCTTGCAATGTATCTACGAAAACACATGTAAGCAAGCAAACCAAACATATCAGCAAACACTTTACAATCAGCAAACAGAGTTTTCAAAAAAAAATCAGGGGTGTATATTACACAATCTGAATTAAGTTGGTAATTTAGGGGACAATACAGCAGTTGGGGAACTTAATGTATTGTAAACAGCCATTGAACAAATCAAACAACACAGAATTGACCATTACTGAATAACCAAACAAAATTATCTTTATTTCAATTGAGAGCATATTCAGAATGGGAAAAATCTGGAATAGAAATGCATGCCTTCTATTCTGATTGCATGCTTTGAATTCTGCTATTATATAGTTTTACAATACAGAAAATATAGAACTTACAAAAAGGCAAATTAGGGTTCTTGATGAGAACCAAAGTCACCACACTTGGTAGGGATTCATGCCCCTTGTAGATGTTGAAATGGACAGATGAATAAGGAAAAACTTACTAGCAAACTGAAAATATCTGTTGGAGTTATGTAATTTTGGTTCCTACTTTTGGGGGTAATGAATATTGACTTGCTAATCAAAATTTGAAGTGTAAATATGCATAATAAAATTCAAAGTTTGTATATGCATAATAGCATTACATTTGAAGATCAATCCTGAGCAATCACCAACCCGATGCAATTGTCATGCCATTTCCAGAGTTTTTCCCAAGTTATTAAAAATGTGATTTTGTTTTTTTATATATATCCTTTTTTGGCTCATTTTTCCACTTAGAAACAAAAAAATACAAAGCAATGGCAGATCAATATCTTTGGTCTAGAGTTAGGGTATTTCAAATTTTCTTTCTTTACTTAAAATAGATTTCTTTTAAAAGCTAAATTTTAAACTGCAATGGATTTTTTTATTATTAATTTATACCCTAAAGAAGGTTTAGGTGAAAAACATAGAGCTGCCCCCAAAATGATAGACCATTCTTCATGACAGGACATACTGTTTTAAGGCCAGATGTAATCTTTTTACATGAACTTTTTTGGGTGAAAGTAAAAGAGATTTTAGAAGTCCAATGCAGTTTTTTATAATTAGTATTTTATGGTGCACAACATTTATTTTTATCTATATGCACTATATTTGCCATAACATAACAAAATTGAATTTTTTCCCTCTTTTTACAGCTAGTATATTGTTATGTGTTCTCTATTTTTTGCTGAGGTTTTTATATTTTAAACACAGGTAAGTGAATTCCATTTATACTTTTACAACACCATGTCAATGCAATGTAAATAGAATGCTACCGGGTGTATATGCATCGGAAAGCTTAAGTCACAAACTAATTAATCCAAGTTGGGGTGAAGCATAGAAACACTCTAATTGGTGCATTGCCAAATTCTACTCTGGACAGACCCATTAATGCAAAATATGGAAACAGAGAAAAAATTACAAAAATAGATTTTCAGGATGTTGTCTCCCAAGATTTGTCAAGGCACATTGATTAGAAACAAATGGTAGGACCTAAGTCCTGTTAGAAGTAATTGTCATTGATGTCACGAATAGCCATTGGAATAAAGTATCATAAGAGTGTCAAAACAAAGAGTCTAAACAGACCATTAAAGATATATAGATCATCTTTGAAGGTTTCAGTTGAGCATTCTAGATCAGATATCATAAAATGGATATCATCATCTACAGATTGAAATAAAGAAACAGATCGAAATCTCCAGTTTGAATTTCACAAATCAGTTTTTTAGATGCTCAGATCGAAACATTAAGTTTTCAAATAAGGTCATGATACGAAGATACAGATTCGTCCCTTTCATAATACGTATAACATGATACGTATAAAAAGAAGATACAGATCAGAACACGTATTTAAGTTTTTTTTTATATACTTTCTGAATCATGGATTCGAGCCTATTAAAGATCAGATTTAATCGAAATTATTGAAGATAAATGGAAGAATTCAGATCGGATTATTTAAGATCAGTGTATTTTGAAAACTTGATTAAAGAAAGATAAACTCGTTTCAGTTATGGTACGAGTTAAAAATAAAAATAAACCTGATTTAGTCTAAACTGAAAAGGCACGAATTAAAGAGTTTTGAAAAAGTTCAATATCTAAAAAGGCAAGATTCGAAGAGACAGGTTTAAAAAATAACAAATGAATTGATTAAAGAATAACAAAAAAAAGGGGAAGAGATTCGAATCTGAAAAGACGTGTTTATGAACTGATGACGCCGATTATGAAAAGACGTGTTTTTAATGAAAAAAATTCGAATGAAGGATGTCTTTTCTGGAATAGATGCGAATTAAGAAAGTGAATGAAATATTCTTTGCAAAATCTAATTGCTTCAACAAAAGCTCGATTAATGAATAACAAGCCTTGTTCTTGGAAAGACGTGTCTAGAGGGAGTTTTCAATTTGTTAAAGAGGCGTGTTGTTTTGCACTTGAAAAGATATAAGCCATTTGATATATCTTAGGCACTTAGTCTATTGAACAATACAAAAATAAACTAATTCGATTATGAATTATGAAGAGGCAGATTTTAAAGAGTGCAGAAATAGATGTGTTCTTTCATAAAGAAGGTGCAACTCTTGAGAAAAATACATATTGGATATCAAAGTCATTGTTGCAGATGTGGTTGAGAAGTTCAAGAAGTCAGAATCAGAAGCCTTTCTTCTTGTGTGGGCTGAGTGAGAGAAGTTATATCACAAAGGCAGATTGGAGAATTGGCAGATTGCAGATCTGATTGAGGACAATTGCTTCATCCATCAAGTCAAGGTTTGGTGCCTTGCATTAGGGGTTGGTGCTCCTTGTAGGCAGGTGTCTACTAAAATCTGTAGAGGTCTAGGTGTTCCTTGTAGATTTCATTCTACTAAATCATCTAGTTGTAAATCTGTAGGTTGGTGCCTACTTAAAAAATTATTATTTTAATAAAATTGTGTCAACTTGGGGAAATTGATTCAAATCAAATAGGTTGATTGTAGCAAGTTTAAAAAGATTGAAAATAAAAAGTTTTATTATTGATTTACTGATTCACCCCCCCCCCTCTCAGTAAATCTTTTGTGCTCTTCAAGTCCCTCCTATATTTGCAAGGGAGATACCCTTTAGAACTTGTGAACAATATAAAATGATGGCATTTACAAATTTCATGCATATTTACAACATGAAAATATTTAATCATGTTTAACAGTTAAAAACCAAAATAAATGCAAAATGAGATCAAAACTTTCAAAGGAATAGCAACAGAGTTCCTGCTAGTATATTGAGCTTGCATGCAAGAACAATTCATTCAAAACAGTCCAAAGAATAGTGGATGAAGATAATCTTTAAACACTTAAACTAACTAACTTACTTGACCCAACAAAGATAATGTAGAGAATCTATAAAATCAAGGTACAATAAAGAAATCCTTCAAGGCATAGAAAACTATAGATGTCCTTATTCATTCTTCAAAAGGCTAGTCCTTGTGCAATATAAGTTTAAAATGCTTACTCTCCCATTAGTGGTCCAAAAGATCCTTACAATGAAGGGTGAATCCCTTTTACAGCTTTTCGAGGTAATTCACCAACATAACTACTTTATAACCACCATTTATGTAATTTACAATCAAAGGAAATCCTAAATAACTTAAGTCACTTTTCATCAAAATAGGCAAAACCCTAAAGGTGACTTGAGTAACATAAGTCCCTTTTTAAATGTAGAATTTGATACCCAAAAAGTGACTTAAGTGATCCAAGTCAATCTTATAACATAGGGCCTACGATAGAGTCCATCCACCCTTGTTATTAGGACATGATGAGGTCATTGATTTGTTCTTCATTGAGATCTGCTATGGCTTTAATGTAGATGTTCACTTGCAGCGTCAGAAGTATTCTTCCAGCGATATCCTTATTTGTAATAATTAAATAATAGCCTCAAGGTATTTAATTTATGGAGTCTCAAGAGGCACGATTTTTGTAGACACTTCTATTTGTTAAAGCATTAACTTATTAATGAAGAGGCACGATTTTGTAACAAGGCCGACCTTGTTACAAGAGGCGCGATTTTCTAAAAGACGTCTTCTTGATGGTGGTCGACTTGGTGCTTGGAAAAGACACGTCCTCTCCTCCATTTTGTATTTATACTCGATGGCATTCTCATTGTTGATCATCAAGTTTAAGTTCAATTCTATATTAGTCATTGAAGTCTAAGTGCGAATTGTCTAGAAGGAAAACCGAATTCTGTAGGAGTGCATATTGGTTGAGGCTGAGTTCTATCAGCAATATAGTTATGTGTTACATCACTCTTTGGTGCATATTTTTGGGCCTGCATATCAGCCTCTTGTAAGGAGATCATTTTGTGACAATTCAATATATAAGTGATATATTGTTGCTGGGTTTTTCTCCCTCAAGAGGAGGGTTTTCCCAGGGTATCTGCTGTATCTTTGCATCTCATTTGAATTAATTTTCTGTGCATTTATCTGATCATTAAAATTTACATGGTATCAGAGCGGGTTTGAGAGGATCGTGATCAGATTTGTTCCTAAACAGCAATACTCTACTCTCCTCTTCATATTCTTTGTCCATTCTCTACATTAGTCAAGATGGTGAACGGTTTGAAGATTGAGGATAGGCTCGAGGGAGCATCAAACTTCACATCATGGAGATTTAGGATCATGCTCACCATGCGTGAAAATGACTTGGGCGATTTTGTGGAGTCCAGTGTTCCTGAACCTGAGGAGGAAGAAGAGAAGTTGCAGTGGGTGAAGAAAGATATTAAGGCAATGAAGATATTGGTTGATTCCGTCAAGGATCACATTGTTCCTATCGTCTCTAAGTTGAAGACAACAAGAGATATGTTCAAAACATTGGAAGAAATGTACAAAATCAACAATACTAGTCGAGCACTTGCACTGAAGCAACAACTACACCATGTGAAGATGGCAAAAGGAGAATCGGTGATTGCATATTTCTTAGGGATTTCAGATTTGAGACATCAGCTCTCGACAATCGGGCATATGGTTGATGACAAAGACTTGACGATGCTTGCTCTCAATGGTCTACCTTTGTCTTGGGGATCTTACATTCAGGGAATCAGTGCAAGATCAAAATTGCCTAAGTTTGATCACCTAAGATCAGATTGCATTCAAGAAGAATCAAGGTTGTTGGCAAGAGGCATTGGTCAAAGTTCAAAGAATGAAGACATTCATGTTCTCACCTCCCATGCTTCAAAGAAGAAAGGAAAGGATTCTTCAAGAGAAATCGTGAAAAGGGAAATGATGGTACACCCGCCTTCAAGAAGAAGAGAGACATGTCCAAGATTCAATGCTTTAGGTGTGATAAGTTTGGGCACTTCGCTAAGCATTGTCCAACTAGACCTAAGCAACAAGCCACCGTTGCTGATGTTGATGATGCTTCTCCACAAAAGGATTCAAGTGAATATTTTTTCTACTCGGCATTGTCAAGCAGTGTACCTACCGACACCAACACTTGGCTAATCGACAGTGGTTCTTCACGACACATCACTGGTTTTAAGGAGCACTTATCAAGTTTGGTGGAGAAGGAGTCTTCTGAATAAGTCATCATTGGAGATGATGCTAGCTACTCCGTGAAAGGAACTAGGACCTCTACACTTCATTTGGATTCCGGCATCACACTTCAGTTGAGTAATGTTCTTTATGTTCCTGGAATCAAGCGCAATCTCATTTCAATTTCAGCACTAGAAGATAAAGGATATCAAGTTGCCTTCTCAAAATGCAAAGTACTTGTGTGGATGGAGGATTCTAGCTTCAAGGATGCTCAAGTAATTGGAGTCAGACATGAAAGTCTTTACAGGCTTTGCACGCGTCCTCTTCAAGTGTTGATCCATGATTCTTCAAGTCTATGTGATCTTTGGCATCGGCAATTGGCTCACCTAAACTTTCGAGCCTTACCTATCATGGAGAAGATGGTGTTGGGCATTCCTAAGTTCAACCAGGAGCACGAAGGTACTTGCAAGGGTTGCACTTTGGTTTTCGGAATTTTTGTATTAATGCAGGGATTAAGAGGGAGTTTTGTGTCCCCTATAATCCTCAACAGAATGGTGTTGCGGAAAGAAAGAACAAGACGATTGTGGAAACAACAAAGGCCATGATCCATGATCAAGATTTGCAAACCTTCTTATGGGCAGAAGCTTCCAGGACAGCTGTATATTTACAGAACAGAAGTCCTCATAAGGTCTTGGAGAATATGACTCTGGAAGAAGCCTTTACAGGGAAGAAGCCTAAAGTCAGTCATTTGAGGATCTTTGGATGTCCTGTCTATGTTCATGTTCCAAAGGAAAAGAGAACTAAGTTGGAGCCTTCTGGCAAGAAGGGAATATTTGTGGGCTACAGTGAGACATCAAAAGCCTACAGAATATACATTCCAGGACAGAAGTTGGATCGAGATCAATAGGGATGTCACATTCGAGGAAGATGTTGCATTCAGGAGATCTAGGGGCATTCATATGGAGATCGATAATGAAGAGTCTCCTCAGGATATGGAAGTTGATCATACTCCTGAGATTCAGAGGGAGACTTCAAACCAAAAGAAGATATTGATCCTGTTGAACCCTTGGAACCTACTGATGGGCCTACTGACATTGTTATTGGGAGAAAGAGACCTCTATGGGCCAGGCATGCTATGCAAGAGGCTGAAAATTTTGCAGCTCCTAGAGGCACATTCAGAGAAAGTAAAAGGCCACATAAGTTCTTGAATTATGTTGACTTAATGAGTCAGATTATAGAATCCGAGCCTACCTGTGTTGAGGAAGCATCTAGTCATTAGGTTTGGAGAGATGCTATGGCAGAGGAGTATCAGTCAATTCTTAAGAATGATGTTTGGGACATTGTTCCTAGACCCGAGGGCAAGTTTGTGGTATCTTTTAAATGGCTCTTCAAGATCAAGCATGTTGCAGATGGGAGCATTGAAAAGTACAAAGCAAGATTTGTGGCTCGTGGGTTTTTTCGAAAAAAGGGAATTGATTATGAAGAAACATTTGCTCCTGTTGCTCGCTATACTTCTATCACAATCATCATTGCTATTGTTGCATCTAGAGGATGGAAGATTCACCAGATGGACGTGAAGACAGCTTTTCTGAATGGAGTGATTGAGGAAGAAGTTTATATAGAGAAACCTGATGGATTTGAGGTTCACGGGAAGGAGTCACATGTTTGCAAGCTGAAGAAGGCCTTGTATGGTCTTAAGCAAGCTCCTTGTGCATGGTACGAAAGGATTGATCAGTACCTATCAAGTTTGGGTTTCTTGAAAAATGATGCTGACTCGAATCTCTATTTCAAGGTAATCAATGGTGAAGAATTAATTTTGGTTTTATATGTTGATGATTTGATTCTTACTGGAGAAGATCACCTGATTCTTGAGTGTAAGAAGGAGTTGACTTCTGAATTTGAGATGGACCTTGGGCTCATGCATTACTTCCTTGGCTTAGAAGTTTGGCAGAAACCAGATGAGATGATTCTAAGTCAAGGAAAGTACACCATTGATATACTTATGAGATTTGGTATGATAGATTGCAAATCCATGTCTACACCCATGGAGACTAACCTACATAAATTGAAGGAGTCTGCAGCTAGTTTGGACTTAGTGGATCCTACATTGTACAGACAGCTAATTGGATCCTTTGATGTATCTAATTAACACTAGACCTGACATTTGTTATGCAGTGAGTGCACTTAGCCAATTCATGTGTGAGCCGAGACAGATACATCTTGTTGCAGCTAAACATATCCTGAGATACTTGCATGGCACAGTTGGATATGGGTTGAGGTATTCTTCAGATGCAAACATGGAGTTACATGGTTATACTGATTCTGATTGGGCAAGGTGTGTCACAAATCGGAAGAGCACCTCTAGTTGTTGCTTCAGTTTGGGTTCAGCTATGATATTCTGGTGCAGCAGGAAGCAGTCATTTGTAGCATTAAGTACAGTAGAGGCAGAGTATATTGCAGCTTGTATGGCAGCTCGAGAAGCGGTGTGGCTTCGTAAGCTCCTTGCAGGATTGTTTGGACAATCAATGGAGCCTACTATCATTCATTGTGATAATCAGAGTTGCGTGAAGCTTTTTGTCAATCCAGTGTTCCATGACAAAACCAAGCATGTTGAGATCAAGTACCACTATATTAGAGATATGGTACTGCGCAAGGCTATACAGTTGAGGTATATCAGCACTGATGAGCAGACGGGAGACATTCTCACCAAGCCTCTCTCTAGAATAAAGTTTGTGTACTTTCGAGATAAGCTTGGTATGGTGGAGAATCCAGCCTTGACTAAGAAAGAGTTTCAGTATCAGTAAGCCTTGTTTAATGAGTTCTTCTCTGTGAGAGAAGTTCAAGGTGAAATCCCTTGTTAATGCATTTTCCTCTGAAATGGAGGAATTTGAGGTGCAAGCCCTTGTTAATGCATTTCTCTTTGAGATTTGAGGTGAAAGCCTTTGTTTCCACCCTCTGAGCTGAGTCATGGTGGATGTCATGTGTGTGACTCCATGACATATTTTTGTACTTGTGTTTCACCCTCTAGGAGAGCCATGGTAAAAGTCATGTTGAGGTGACAACATCACGCAAGTGATGAACACTTGTACACACCATAGTATGGTTGTAGCCATTATGGTTGATATCATGTTGAGGCGATATCTAATATCACGATGAGGTGATATTCCTTTTTTCACTTATGGTTGTAGCCATAGTGGTAGACATCACGATGAGGTTATATGTCCTGTGCAGCTGGAAGTATACTCCCTAGCTGAAAGGGAGTGTTGATGTTCACTTGCAGCGTCAGAAGTATTCTTCCAGCAATATCCTTATTTGTAATAAATTAACTAATAGCCTCAAGCTATTTAATTTATGGAGTCTCAAGAGGAGCGATTTTTGTAGAGACACTTCTATTTGTTAAAGCATTAATTTATTAATGAAGAGGCACGATTTTGTAACAAGGCCGACCATGTTACAAGAGGCGCGATTTTCTAAAAGATGTCTTCTTGATGGTGACCGACTTGGTGCTTGGAAAAGACACGTCCTCTCCTCCATTTTGTATTTATACTCGATGGCATTCTCATTGTTGATCATCAAGTTTAAGTTCAATTCTATATTAGTCATTGAAGTCTAAGTGCGAATTGTCTAGAAGGAAAACCGAATTCTGTAGGAGTGCATATTGGTTGAGGCTGAGTTCTATCAGCAATATAGTTTTGTGTTACATCACTCTTTGGTGCATATTTTTGGGCCTGCATATCAGCCTCTTGTAAGGAGATCATTTTGTGACAATTCAATATATAAGTGATATATTGTTGCTGGGTTTTTCTCCCTCAAGAGGAGGGTTTTCCCAAGGTATTTGTTGTGTCTTTGCATCTGATTTGAATTAATTTTCTGTGCATTTATCTGATCATTAAAATTTACATTTAATTCTCCCTTATGGTGATGTCTTGGACAAAGGCTTCCTATTTGTCAACTACTTTCCCCATGGCAGTTGTGCCAAGCAGCTTAAACTCCCTAAACTGAGGCCTTTGTTAAAGGATGAGTCGACCAACATGAACCCTCTTCATCTTCAAATCCTCTACTTATGCCTGTAAGGTATCAAGTGGACACAAGAATCTCTTCATGTGATCATCCACCTACAGTAAAAGGGATTCTTTGTACAAATCCAGTGGAAAGATGTCACCTGAATTTTTTCCACGTATGACAACATTGTGAAATTGCAAGTTCAAAATAGCATTGTCCAGGACCTAATGATCTTCAATGGTGAGAGCAAGAAGTTGAATTGTCATTTTGAGAATCTTGCAAACATGTTTGACGATGAAGAACAATTCCAAAGTGGCTTCAATGCTAACACCCATCAAGACTTCATCAAAGTTGCAATTATTCCACAGCCTTAGCCCATTTTGAGGACACCACAATTCTAATTTTGTAAGGAAATCCTAATGCATTGATTGCCTACATGTCCCCCTTAGGGAATCAAAGTCATGTAGTTCTCCTAGGACTTTCCACTTTAACATTTTTATTGGCAACATGTCAATACACAATTTTACTCTACCCTAAAGGTTCAATTACTCAACCTTTGTGGATATTAACAAACAACTATGTATTTACTATTTTATACATTTGAAATTCATGTTTTAAATTTGTGGGTACATAGCCTTTTCCAGGTTAATTGTGCCATAGGTAGCATCATAACAACTACTTCTTGTAGCTGGCCAAAAGTATACTTAGTCAGCCGTAGGTAATAAATAAGACTTAGTTTAATATTTCATGTAATTGTCTTGTCCTGTTGTCGTATTAGTTAGTGGTTCGGGAGTTAGTTCCCAAGGGAATAATTAATGTAATGAAGGGACGTGACGGTTGGTCCTGTTGATGTGTTTTTCGTGACCGCACCAACGCAGAATAAAGTCGCCAACGACTACCCTATTCTCTCTTGATCAAAGTATCCAGCACGCTAAGATTGTGAGAGAGTTCATGCGTTCAACTCCAAGGTTCCTTCAATGCGAATAGTATCAGTTGGCTCAATGTGATTTGCTGGTATTTCAAGGGGACTTACGGAATTGTTCAACAACAGAGGAAGGGGTTTTCACAATTCGACAGATTTATCAATGAAGCACGGGTTTCCTATTCTAACCAAAAAGTACTGAATGCAAATGGTGCAGGGTTTAGAGAGTCTGAATCTATTCTAAGGCGTGGGACATGGCAATCAATTCTCACAAGCTTCAACCAGGCTCTGCTTTGCCTCGCTTCGGACAGCCTCCATAGAACCGGTGCAATCTTCAGAGGAGTAGCTCTAGGTGTTCAGATCACAACTTAGCATGAAAATACCATCACAACGATGCATATAAACATACAAATCATGATCAAAGTTAAGTACGCGATATTCCAATTGACCACACAAGGTGCATTCACCATCAGCAAACACACTAGTGGTATGGATAGACGAAGTTTGCTCAAATTGAAGACCACATTCCACAATTCCTATCTACTTGCATGAAATGAAATTTATTCTACTTTAAGCTACTATTTGAATTAGAAGGACGAAGAAACCTTGCTAGCTACTCACAACAAAAGACGAAATTCATCATCAATGAAAACTCTTTTATTATGAAAGTTTTACACAACAATTTCTTACAAAGTTTTCAAGGGAAAACTTTCCCTCCTTTTCAAATACACTATCAATCTATACTAAGCTACTTCTAAGTTGTTCCTCTACTCTATGTCTACTGTCTAACTAGTGCCTATTCTAATAATGTACAAATGAGGGGGGATGCCCCTTTATATAGCTGGCCAAGTCCAAAAGACGGCTCAGATTACAATCGGCTAGATGGCCCAGATTATGCCACCTCAGCCCTAAACAAGATTCACCCTAAAAACCGCCACCAAGAGGAGTGGGGTAATAAATGAGCCATTAATGTCCATCATCCCTCTAGAAGATTCCTATTCATAGATGCGTTCGCACTGTTCTTGTTCTTGACCGCAGACCTGATCAAACAACTTTAACTTCCAGCATGGCAGGCACGTTCTCATTTTGAAATTCCAAGACTGCAACCTCTTTCTCCTGCTCGACGATGATTTTCCTCCTTGATGTTGTTCTTCAACTTTGAAGTACTTGCTTTGGGGGGGGGGGGAGAAATAATTTCTCCGCCTCAAATCCTGAAGGGTCATCTTATCTTGGACTCGAGCATTTCTTCCTCACCATCTACCTCTCATATTAGGTTATTCCAACACTTAGCCATTTCTTGCAACTTTTCTTCCTTCATGATTTATCATCTTGGACCTTTTGCTTCATTTCTTCAAGTCACCATGCTCTAGTCCCGGCGTTCATCCTGCAAAACAAGCAAGGAGAAGAGCATTAGAATACTTCATCATATAAACTCACCTTACTTGATTTTCATGCTTTAACTTCCAAGGGTTCATCGTTTTTCTCTAGCCAACTTTGCTTTCTTCATGATATTTCAACATCTATAGGTTGGGGCATACAACACCTGTGCATCACATTTCAATGCCTTAGACAAATTTTCAACTTCCTCAAGGGCGTACTTAAGAGATGCACTTTTAAAATCATCTTTTGAGAGTGTTAGCTTCAACTGCATCTTCTTTACTTTTCCGGCTGAGGCGTCCACTTTGACATTTCATCCAACTCTGGCTCGAGCAAAATGTTTCATCAGGAATTTGATCAAAAATTATCTAGGCATCGAACTTCAAATTCATCCGCCAAGGCATTTTTATGTCCACAACACATTTTATTCCTTGCCTTAGAAATTTTTTTCAACTTTTCCTTAGGAAATTTTTACCAACCTGGTGCCCATCAAAAATCCTCACCTCGAAGGCTTCGGCAAAGTGTGAAAGACCTTAAAATACACTCCTTATCGAAGATCTTCAATACCCAGAAGAGAATTTTCTTCAGAACTTGTCGGATTCATGGGTATACAACAAACGGGTTCATTTAATTTTTCTTGAATTTTGAACCTTAGAAAAATATTTTTTCATCAATTTATTCAATTCTTCATCCCTGTGAGTATTTTGTTGCTCTGACTTGAAAAAATTTTAATCACCTTCGCGAAGCTGACATCCTCTGATTTCTCCACTGGCAATTTATTCATGCTTCAGGAAAATTTCACATCTCCTTCAAGTCTAGGTGTGTTTTTCCTAGGGAAGAAAATTTTGTGCCTTAGAAAAAAAAACTTTAAATCACTTAGTACATTTTGGAATTTGCCTTAGAAAATTTCATTCAACTTCAATCACTCTACCAATGGTGAGGAAAAATTTTTAAATCAAATTGCTTGGATAATTTTCTCCATTGCCTTGGGCGCATTTTACATCTCATGAGGGATATATTTCCTTATAAATTCCAACGCCTATCATAATTCCCATCACTTGGCATTTTCAATGCCTTAGCAACCTTTTATCACCATTACCACTTTGGGCGCATTTTATATGTCATGGAGAATATTTTTAATTCTCAACACCTATCATATTTATTCACCCCACCCTTACATACTTCCTTGGGCGCATTTTCAAGATTCTCATTTCAACGCCACCTTTGACTTTCTCTTCTTCTTGGCGCATTTGAGGGGGTGAGAGGGATGGGCGCATTTGAGCATAGAAGGAGGACAAAGCATTTGACTCTTTGACTTTGCTAGATATGGGCGCATTTCCTGTGGTGAGAAGGATTTTAAAGTTTTGTCTTCTTCCTAGCCAAGTTGGGCGCATATTGCATGAGGTGGAGGATGGAACTTTCAACGCCATCTTTGACTTGTCTTTGTTTTGTCTTTACATGCTCTCATTTGGGCGCATTTGACCATAGGAGGAGGATAAAGTTTCTAACGCCACCCTTGACTTGTTGACTTCCTTCTAGCTTCTTAAATGGGCGCATTTAGGGGTATGAGGTGGATATCCTCATTACTTAGAAATTTTTTTATCCTTTTGCTTGTGAGGGCGCATTTTCAAGGTGGTGAAGGATTTTAAAATTTCCAACACTAAGAATTTTTTTCAAGGCATCAAGGTAGGTTGGGCGCATTTTACCTAGGGAGCAGGATGAAGCTTGTGCCTTAAAATTTTTTTATGCTTCTACATCCTTCCTTGGGCGCATATGGAGGTAGCAGGAGGATATTCGAACACTTAGAAGCTTTTCTTGCTCTCCAACTGAAGTGGGTGAATTTTCAAGGTGGTGAAGGATGAACTTCAACACCTAGCCATTTTCTTTCCTTCTGCTAGCTTTTCTGTCTTGCTATTTATAGCAAGTCCCCCAATTCTCGCATCTCTGAAGCTCAGATCAATTTGAAATTTTAGGCATAGGACCCTCATGACCTTGTCAACCTGTTCACACTGCCATTCTAAGCTGACCTGCTAAAAATAGCACATTTCTGAAGGTGGTTTACTATTTATAGTAACTGCTCATTTCTAAGACTTCCACAACTCCATTTGACTTGAAATTCGAATGAGGTGCTCCTCATCGGGTGACTTGCCCGTTGGCACTAGCGCCTGATGTTGGTTTACTATTTTTAGCCAGTTTCTGGAACGCCTTACTATAAATAGTAAGTGCTCTGATTGCCTTCAAATTTTACAAGTGGATAGCTTGAAAGATGTTGATCGCAGTGGGATACACCGGTTTTCAAAAATTCTGACCTTTTACCCCTCATTTTGGGTCTCGAAGCTGGAAACCCTAATTTGACTTGCATGCATATCAAATGACCTTCATTTGACCTCGTTCCTATTGCACTTCACCTTGTTTGTGTTTCTGACGCACTGGGAGAGAGCTGCCAGAATGGAACTGCTAAAAAAGTAAGTCACTGAATACTGATCATCTTGCCTTGCATGTCACATCACTACGTAGCTCTTGAAAAACCCATAAAGAATCATCAAACATGCAAAGAAAACCCTGACATGCAAACCCTAAAAATAGCCTCTAAAGGCTGAACTCTGAAAGTCATTATCTCACTTTGCATGTTATATCATCGCGTAGGTCTCAGAAAACCCAAAAAGAATCTTCAGACATGCATTGGAAAACTTCACATATGAACCCTTAAATCTGCTTCGGAAGCTGAACTGCTAAAAATAGTAAGTTGTCGATTTCAGCTCAGAATTTGTAGATGAGTAGCCCGAAGTGCCCTAGATGCAATGTGATTGTTGAATTTCAAGAATGTTGAAGGAAGGCCCTGAAATGAACACTTACTAAAAATAGTAAGTTGTCGGAACTTGGTGAGAATTCAGTGGAAACTTGCTGCAAGTATGCAAACAACAACATCGATCTCAAATTTCAATAGCCAAACTTGACTTGACCTCAAACTGATGTGAAGAAATCAAACCCTAATTCTACAGACTTAGCCAAAATTTCAATCCAGACGGGCACATCCCCAAAAAGCAGACAATAGAAAAGAGAGACAACGACAAAACAAACTAAAATCAAGCCAAAAGTTTGAAACGAAGCAAAAATTAGGGGGTCCCCATTTGCAATGGGGCGATGTGTGAAAAGGGTCACAACAGGTCCTTCAACCACCATCCGCGCACTATATATATTCAGAGTCATGTAATCAATTGATATGGTTACTATGGTTGTTCATGTTTTGATTGTGTTGGCATATGTTCGATCAATAAAAGCAAGTGCGATGATTTTATGCATTATATTCTAGTTCAGTGTTATGTTCTGGAAGTTATTCTCGTTTACTCCTTGTGTATGTTGGAATTCATCCTGTGAGTAGACATTTGGCGCTGTTGCCTAAGTGTACTTAGGGAAATCACCCGATAATAAGATGGCGTTGTGATGGGTCGACCGGCGAAAGAGCCTGTGCAAACAAACGAAGAACGGGAAGACGATTTGACACAGGATTTGGTGAACCTATAAGACATATCGTTAAGGGACCACGTACAGAGGGAAGCTCTCAGGCGAGAGATCCCTTAGGCATCATCTGGGACAAACTGCAAGTGAATGACGAGGTCGACCATCTCCTCAACCGTCTGCCAAGACTACTGGCCCTCATCATCTTGCAGGATCTTCGGGCGGAGAGAGACCAGGAACGCCGCAGGCAAGAGATACTGCAGCAGTACGAAGAGAGAACCAAGCAGGAAGAGGAAGAATAGGATACTAGCTGGAGACATACTCCCGGCAACCAATGATTGCACAACCAACCTTTAATGCCCATACAACCTAATAAAGATAAGAACCGTGTACCAATCAAGCAAGAAACTCAGGAAGAGAAGGTTCGACGATCACTCAAGCTATAAGAGCAAGAAAATAGACGACAAAGGCTACAAGAAATTGACAAAGAAATCCATGAAGATATAACTGAAATAAATAAATCCATTACAAGAGCACACCAGCACCTGGATGGAATAGACCGATCTATCAGAAGAGCACACCAAAGTCTAGTCGAGGAAAGGGACAAAGGACCTTTCAATACACCATACGGAGAAAGATACAAAATCTATGAGAATGAAAATGACGTAACTGAAGAGCTCTAGAGCAGTATCCGACGCTTTCAGGAATTGTCCCTATCGGACGACGACGAAGGGTTGAGGACTAGAAGATTTGAGCCTAAGACCCCAAGGTAGAAGGAGTACCGGAACGAACCCCAGGATACTCGAGGTGTCGAGGACGCTGACAAAAGACATGGGAGAGACTCGTACGTGGCCGAGAGTGCAAGTGACACACCAGAACGTTGAAGGAGAACCAATCCAATCAGGTCTAATACACAAGGAGGGCATCGGGGAAGGATGGTGACTGTGCCAGCCGAGAGGCAAAAGTTGTCAAAGTTCATAGGGGACAGGTCAAAAGATCCAGTATGGCACTGCAAGACATGCAAGACCATTTGGATAGCTGTTGATGTGGTTTTTGTGACCATACCAAACGGCAGAACAAAATAGTTTTGGGGCTACTCCGTTCTCTCTTGATCAAAGTATTCCATACGCTAAGATTGCGAGAAAGTTCGCATGTTCAACTCCAAGGTTCCTTAAGTGCGAATAGACCCAGTTTGGTTGATGTGAATTGCTGTGTTCTTACGAGGGGACTTACATAATTGTTCAGATTTCTTGCAGTTAGCAGCGGGTATGTGATTTGAAGGGGATTCTTGCGCGTATGATTTGGCAATGTGGTTCCTTTCC
>VDFB02101299.1:0-13309 GCA_007258455.2 Sequoia sempervirens | reverse complement strand
AAAATCCCTTTGAGGTGGGATGGATAGGGCATCCCACATGGTGGCATTTAGGTTAACCTTCTTCATTTGATCAACTATATTGAAAGGAGGCTGAATAACATTAGTTGACACTCTTGGAACAAGGTCCAACTTTGTTGATTGGATGACTTGTGGTTGTTCCTATGCTTTGTTACCCCTACCAATAGTTTGATTTGGTTGTAGCACTATTCTCCTACCTATTGTGCCAGAAACCATAGTGGCTTGGGGGGGTTGGGAGGTTGATGTTTGACCAACTATGGAAGATATACTATTATCCATTGCTCTTTTCTTTGACCTTGTGCTCTAGGCCACTACATTAGCACTTAATTGGTTTAGGCCACAAAAGTATTCTTCATGCCAATTGACTAATGTAGAATCTCCTAGCATGTGGTCTTTTCTATTAGTAGCTACAAATATATGGTGATTAGTTTGCCATACCTCTAGGCCAAGACAATAGTGTAGTAGCCCGAGATCTGTCATATCAAATCCTTCTTGAGATCATTTTTGGTTGTTTCAACCATTGTTTTTGAGCTGCTTGTGATAACTAGGTCATCAACATATACATTAATTATCACAATCTCCCCCCCTTGATCCTTGAGGTAGAGATTTGGATCATATGGATGCTTAGTAAAACCATGTTTTAGCAAATGTTCATCAATTTTAATATACCAAGCTGTTGGAGCTTGTTTGAGACCTTATAGGGACTTAACAAGTTTGCATGCCTTTTCTTCTTTGCCAGGTGCAATGTATCCCTCTGGTTGGGTCATATAGAGCTCCTCCTTAAGGTCTCCATTGAGAAATCCACTTTTTACATCCATTTGATATAGTTTCCATCCAAATTGTGCAACTAAAGAAAAAATCATTCTAATGGTTTTAATCTTTGCTATGGGAGCAAATGTTTCTTCATAGTCAATCCCTTCTTTCTGAGCATATCCCTTAGCTACAAGTCTAGCCTTATATTTGTCTATACTACCATCTGCCTTATATTTAGTTTTGAATATCCATTTACAACCAATGGCTTTCTTACTAGGTGGTAGATCAACAAGCTCCCAAGTCTTGTTTTTCATCAGGGATTGATACTCTGCATACATAGCCTCCTTCCAAGGCTTTGAATATAGTGCTTCTTCAACATTAGATGGTTCAAAATTATCAACAAATGAACTCATTAATGCTAGATTTACCTCATTGTGAGCCATGTTGCGAGTCCTTGGTCTTGAAGTGGAAGTGTCTGGGACACCATCTAGCTTTGCATCGTGAATGGTACTAGTATACCACTCAGGAAAAGGTCTTGTAATATTTTTAGGTGTTGAATTAGTTTGATTTTCAACATCCCCATTATTTTTCTCATCCAAGTTGAATATAGGAGCACTATCTAGATTAGATGATGATGTGGAAGGTGAACTTAATTCACTCTTCTCATCAAAAATAACATCTCTACCGATTTATATCTTCTTTGTGGTAGGATCCATAAGACGATATGCCTCAAAATCACTACTATAACCAAGAAGAATACGTTTCATGGATTTCTCATCAAGCTTCTTTCATTGTTTCTTAGGAATATGCATGTATGATGTGCAACCAAACACACAAAGATGTGAGATAGATGGATTTACTCCTGTCCATGCATTTTCTAGTGTGATGTCATCAAGTGCCTTGGTTGGTGCGCGATTCAGAAGATAAACCACTGTATGCACAACTTCAGCCCAAAAAGCATGTCCCAAGTGAGAATCCTTCAACATGCTACGAACCATCTCCATGATGATACGATTTCGTCGCTCAACAACTCCATTTTGCTAAGGTGTGTAGGCTGAAGTTAGTTGATGCCGAATCCCATTGTCCTTCAAGTAGGTGGATAATTCAATGCTGGTGTATTGCCCCCCTTGATTTGAGTGGGGGACATGAATATGATGATTCATATCTTTCTCCACAAGAGTGTGAAACTCTTTGACTTAGGAAATTGCTTCATCTTTACTCAAGCAACATTTTTTTGGTATGATCATCAACAAAAGGCATAAAGTACTTTAATCCATTGTGACTAGGTGCCATGGGCCCGCACAGATCGATATGCACCATCTGCAAAGGTTGGCTTGCACAATGCTCACTAGGATAGAAGGGTGCTCTATGTTGTTTTCCAACAATACAACTAGAAAAAATAGCTCTTGACTTCTCAAGTGAGGGAAGCCCTTTGACCATGCTTTTCTTATTAAGTGTTAGCAAATAGCTAGCGCTCAAATGACCAAATATATGATGCCACAACATAGCAAGATCACTATCCTTAGTCACTAAAGCTTGATTATTGGAAATTGTATCAAGCCCAAACATTTTACCAATTTTTGTAGTGCTTGCAACAATCTTTGCACTTTTAGACTTATCTTAGATGATGCATTCCTTCTTATTCTAGTTTTTATCAAATTCAATCCTTAGGTTGTGATTAAGAAATTGATCAACAAATAGGATATTTTTGGTTAGTCCTGGAACACACAAAACTTCAGTGAGTTTGCAATGATGAATACCAAACTGCAAGGAGATATCACCAAGACCTTGGATGTCATAGGTGGTATCATGTCTGAGAGAGACTTTACCATGATGGGGTTTCAATGTGAGAAACCACTCCTTTCTAGTCATGTGCTTTGTAGCACCTGAGTCCACATACCAAATTGAGGTTGATTGTGAACTATCTTCTGAAGTGTGGGCTGAAAACACATATTCCTCTTCTGGAGACTCTTCCTCCTTAGCAACATTTCCATGTTGCTTCTATTTGTTCTTCTTCTCCCATCGTGCATTTCCACTTTGAAATGGCTTCTTTGGATGTGATTTGTTGTTGGATGATCCTTTGGCCAAGGAGTTGTACCAATAATTTTTCACATCATGTCCAATCCTTTCACAAATTGGACACTTTTTCTAAGATCTAGATTAATTATCCGATTTGGGAGGTCCACCAAATTGCTTCATAGGCTTCTTGCCTTTATGTCATGTCGTCATGGCATGATCATCCTCACCACGATCTTGGCTTAGAGACTCCTCTTTCTGAAGTAGGTTCACAAGCTTCTCAAAAGTGGGTGTTTGTTCTATGACATTCAAGGTTGTCACAAACACTTTGTATTTGGAAGGTAGCGCCCATAGAAAAATAGGCACTAGAACCGCATCTTCAATTGTTTCTCCCAATGCTTGTAACAAAGCTCTTAACTCAGCATTCCTTTTGAGAAAGGATTCTAACTGTTCTCCATTCTTCATCTCCAGGTTATGTAGATGACTTTGCAAATTCAAGATCTGATTTTGATTCTTCACCTCATACATCGTCTGTAGCTTGTCCCAAGCATCTTTGGCTGTAGAAAAGTCTTGGATGAAAGGATGAACTTCGTCAAACATGCTAAACATGATCAATTTGGCCTTTTTGTCAACTTGATTAAATTTCTTCTGCTCATCAACATCACTTGGATGTCGTGTTGTGGTGCCACTAACCACATTCCAAACTTCTTCAAACTCAAGTTGAGTTTTGAGCTTGGTCTTCCATACGGAATAATTATTCCCATACAACAACTGAGAGTCAAGAAGAAGGAATTTTGGAGAACTTCCTGCCATTGTTTAAGCAATATATAGATGCTATTTTATTTTGTTTCTTATCACTCAGATCAGCTAAATGCTGCAGAGGAGAGGATACTTTAGAATAAAAATAACATTAAAAATATGACTAAGCTGAAATTGCTTCTAGAATAATTTGACAATAACTCATTTTCAAGGTCTCTTTTAATCAATTAGTCCAAATACTAATGGGGTTGGCTCAACTTTTGACTAGACTCTTGGACTCCTATTTTCATTTCCTCATTATTAACAACAAAATTGTTCATCACTGCTATCTTTAGCATTCGACTCTCATGGTCTCCTGGGTCATCAAATAACTAATCGCCAAAAACTAGATAAGAAGCCTTTGCACCAAAATATCAACAACAATGCTGGAAAGGTATATGGATTTTAAAAAGAAAAAGAAAAACCTTCAATGATTATTGGCGATCCCTTTGCAAAGAAAAACTGTTTGCTGAAAGAGTTTACCATTCATGCATGTCAAATAGCGAGATAATTGTCCTTTGTGATAGCTTCAAACGTCCCTTCAGATTTTTAAATACTCATTCAAGAATTTATGAGTGGGGCAACTTGGAACAGGTTTGTGTGTTTCTTGCTTTAAGAGATTGCAAGCCACACCCTTCTTTCACTTTTTCCCTGAGTGGCACCTCACCCCTCCTTGAAGAGTATATAGATAGTGGCAGCCTCTCTATAATATCAAATACAGATCTTCAAATTGCTGTGAATTGATTTTTGCTTCAAGTCGATTTCAACAAACTTAAATTTGAAATTCAAATTCAAATCATCCAATTCAAGACCAACCCTGCGCAATCTGACACCTGATAAAAAAGAAGTGGAACCCACACAATAGATATGGATTCAAAGCTCTTGTGGGAGGTTGATGCCAATGGAAGGAAGGTCGATGCCAATGGAATTTGATCACAAGATTACACAACTAAAATAATAGGAACTTTTTGCTTGCATTCTTTTGTGGCATCCATATAAGAAACACGCACAGGCTTCTGCTGCACTAAGAACCCATCACAAGAATGATCCAAGACTCCACCTAATTGTGCCTCGCGGTGATTAGCTTTGATACGTTTACACAATTTTCAAGAAAAATCGATCCTCAAACCTGAATGAAGTTGTCTATGATTTGCTTGTATCAAATGTATGCAGATCTCTATGAAGCCGTCTCGGTAGTTTCACCAAAAATTACTCTAAAAAAATTATCTACAAACCTCTCAAATTATCAGGCCTCTTCAAATTATCTACAAAAATTGATCAAAGCAGATCGATGGCAGAATTATTTCTCTTTCTCCCACCTAACATGCTATTTCCTTATCATTCCAGTGCTCAATTCCTACATCGACTCCAAAGAATCTACACCATATCTTAGAAATGCAAATATTATGCCTATATCCTACTCTGATACCATATCAGATTTTGCAATCAATCCAATATCATGATTTGCATTATGTGTTTAATTTATACATAAAGGCCTTGAATAACCGTGTATTCATGGGTTCAACAAATAGCCTAGATTAGCTAACAAATAATAACAAACCAAACAAACAAATAACAAAACAAAACAACTACGAGTAATGATGGAATATCCAACAGCTTGTTTCCTCTTTATTGTCATTAACTCATTACCAACATTCTACAACAAGGCTTTAATCTCATGCAATTCATTTGAAGGTGTAGCAGGAATAGATGTAAAGGACCGAATCAATTCTCGGCCCAAATTTTTCTCAAACTTTGAAGATGATCACAATAGCACCAAAGTACCTGTTAGGGTTAGCTCAAATCAAATTAGCAACTAAAAGAAAGTGCCTCAACAGTTAAGCATGTGCTTTCCGAATCTAAGTCGGTAAGAAGCTACCATATGGCGGAGTATCACTAGTAAAGAATGCAGTACTGGAAAGTAAACTCAACGCCAAGCATGTGCACTCCTAACCCGAGGTGGGAAAGGCGCTACCATATGGCGGAGATTCTATTAACAAAGATGCTATGCAAGTAAAATAATCTCAATGCCAAGCATGTGCATTCCTAACCCAAAGTGGGAAAGGCGCTATCATATGGCGGAGAAACAGAAAGCAAATACAATGTAGACTGAGCAAGGGCCAGTCGCATCCACAACCGTGGGAATGAAAGTGATTAAACTGAAAGTAAACTAGGCGGCAAAGCCATCCTCTTCCACTAAAGTGGGGATACAAAATGTAAAGTGCAGAAAGTAAAAGAGCTGATTAGTACTACTAATTCAGCGTTACAATATTATGAACAATCTGCAAATACAATGAGATATAGATAACCAATGATCTCCAAAATGTTAGGAAATGAACTCCAAACAAGCACAAGCTATCCAACATATGAAATATAGCAAAAGGGACTAAAATATCAGGTCTGATGTAAAATTGCAGCAATCAGAAAATTCATACCAGCAAGCCCTAGAATCACCAAAATGCTCATAACTTCGTCAAAACACCTCTAAATGATGTGGAACTGAATGCAAATGAGAGCTAGGAGTTGAGCGACCAAGACCAAGCCAAGAAACTCCTCCAAATAGTAGTGATTTATTTATGCACGCTTTCCAATGCAACCTCAAAGAAGGTACAACCTCCATAAATGTTCTACTAGCAAGATAAAATTCGAGACACCTCCAAAAAATCTGAAAACTTGCAAGGAGGGGCGCCCAAGGTAGACTAAAGCATAGGGCCAATACCCAGAACCACCAAAAAATCGTGCATGGACTTATGAGCAGATTTCTATTTCAGCAAAACCCTAACCAGCAAATGCAAAACTGACAAATCTCTAGAATCTTCAACCTTGATGCTCTGTCTGCTAGTCTGGATGAGAAGCAGTCTCTGGAAACTCAGCTAGGTGCTATCTTTCAAGCACGAAACCAAGAGAAAGAACTAGGAGGTATGCATTCCTCGAAGCAAGCTCTGAAAGCATTTCAACAGCATAACAATATAATAAGCAACAATAGATAATCCAATTGAAGGCCAAGTCTCTTATTTATAACTTTTCTGTCTCCAAATTCAAATCTTCTTTTCCCTCCAATTAGGGTGCCTAAATGAAATTCACTTTTCACCTTTTCTCCAAATTTCATTTGCATTTCATTTCCAACCCATATGTGGAAATATAATTTAATAAAATGCAAATATATAACTTGCAAATATTTCACTAAAAGATTTAAGTGAAATATTTAATTAAACTCAAATGTCTCCAAGCTAGGTGTCCCCTTTTGCCTTAGCACATATTTCACTTAAATATTAATTCATCAAATAAGGCCTCCAAAATGTTTAATTAATAAACATTATAAAAATCACTTATCTCTCCAAATCGTCCTCCATGCCTTAGCCAAATATTTTTCACTTAAAACATTATTTTTCATCAAATATCAAACTTGCCAAAATAATCACCTCAAATGCTGGAGACCACTGCTCAAGCTGACCTGCCAGAAATAGCCATTGCACTGAACTGCTGAACTGCTGCTAAAAATAGCACTGCCAGAAATAGTACTTACTAAAAATAGCATACTGCTAAAAATAGTAAGTTGTTCCAAACTCATTTTCTCCACATTTTGAGTAGCCGTCGCAACTTACTAAAAATAGTAAGTCCGGAAAAGTCATCTGATTCAGTTGCATGTCACACCATCGCGAAGCTCTCTGAAAACCCAGAAGGAATCCAGAAGCCAAATTGGAAAACTCCAACATGCAAGCCTCCAAAAAGCAGCCGAGAACGCAAGTCAATATCCTGTCATGCATGTTACCTCATTGCGAAGCTCTCCAAAAACCCAGAAAGCTTCACCAGACATGCGTTAGAAACTCTCGCATGCAAGACCTCAAAACCTCCTCTGAAAGTGGAAACCCTAATTTTCATTTCTAGCTTTAGCCTATGAGTTTCCGGAAATAGGCTAAATCCAAACGAAGAGTGTAGGGCTAAATTGGGGACATTACAGTCCGCCCTTCCCAAAATTGCTTGTCCTCAAGCAATGCCACCACAACTCTAGAAGAACTCAAACTGATCCATACCAAAACAAGTACAATCCCAGGGTCCCATGTCCGTCTGAAGGAGGACCCACCATGTCGATGCTGCACTACTCTGATCACAACAGTGAAACCATCGTACCAATGCTGCACTAACCTCCCTTGTAACTCCAAAATATTACCATCCATGATTCTCAAACTGAAAAATCTTAAAGAATTGAGATCAATATCATGCAACGTCTCATGTCCAAGATGCCTAGAGTCAACAATATCAACCATACCACTGTCTATCACCATCCTAGGCAAGAAGAAAGATAGGCTACTCAACTCAAAATCAAACTCCTCAGCATACCTCCATATGGTAACAAACGGAGCCATGACTGCAAATGTGACATCTTCGAATCTTCTTGCAAAGAGGAAAGCAATCCTTTGCAAGAACTCAACAAACTCATACTCATGTCTCCTCATGGAGCTACTATGCCTCATCTGAATTATATTGATACTACCATGAGGACTACAGAAAACTCCCATAATTCCAACCCTATGAGTCTCAGAATGATGAATCAAGGCATGGGGTAGCTCGCTGTCCTGAACCAATAAGGAAAGTAAACTATCAAAGTTTACATCACAAACCTCCAAAGTGGCTGGAAAACACGCTAGAGCCCTTTCCATCTGAAAACTACCACTTCTTTGACCGGTAGTGCTGATCCAACTCTCCTGAATGAGGGACACTCTCCGTGTAAGGTGGCTGGCCTGCCTCCAATCAGCAAGCTCGAGTCTCCAAATCTGATTTTGCCTTAGCCAAGGATCACTCTCAAGAGCCACCAACCTTTCATCTCTCCAATCCAAACTCAAAATTTCTCTCCAATCCATTTGTTCATGAACAAATGGGGCCATCAAGTGGTTGGTGAAGAGAAGGACAACACCCAAAGGTCTGAAAATTTGATCACTAACCCACCAAAAATTCCTCTTTCCACAAGCCATAAACTCCATCAACCCAAGTTGAGAATCCCAAGCATGGATACCCAACCGAAAGTGATTTTCAACACACTGAAAAGAGAATTCAACACAACCCCAAGTGCTGGTCAAAACCAAGTGCATACTCATAAAATAGGCATTCCCTCTGATGAACCTCTGAAACCAATCCATGAAAGCTTCAACAACACTGGAACATGAAACATAAGATGACTTCAAATCCAACTCCCAAAATAGACTAGCATCACTCAACCCAAGGAATGGATTGAGAAGAGTGCAAACACCATGTTCTGGTTCTTCTTCCATCACAAAAAGAGGATTATCATAAGTTTCCTCAACACCCACTTCAAAAAGAGGATTGTTAAAAACTTGAAAGTCATTCCTTTCATCTTGCTGCTCCAAATCAGCACATGCAACTTCTGATTTTCTTGAGACACTTTCAAGATCAAACTCCTCTTGAAGACTATCAAGCTCTCCAATCACTTGCTTGATTTCTTCAGCTCTTTGTGCACCCTCTTGCTCCTTGAAAAGTTTGAAGTTAGCAAACTGGTCTTCAACCTCCGTTAGAGCCAACTGAGTTTCTTTCAACATGTCCTTTGTTGATTCGAGCTCCAGAGTGAGCTCATCAATCATACTCTCCTTTGCTTGGAAAACACCAATGGTCTTCTTTGCAACTTCAATGGTGTGATCACGATCTTCAATCAAGTGTAAGTACTCCGATTTCAATGTCTCCAAGGAGTCTTTGACATGTTGCAAATTAGGGAGAGTAACTTCATCCTTAATCCCTTTCAGTCTCTCATAAAATTGAACCTTCCAATAGAGATCTTCAACCAAGCTATGTGTGTGATCAAACATGGATAGAGCTTGCACTTCCTTGTCAATGGACACCTTGAATTGTCTTTCCCACTCATAAGAATGTGAAGATGGTGAACTACTAATAGGCTACAACTGAAAATCAGAACCTTGCCCCTTGTCTTTGCTGCCCTCAATGCTACTCCAACATCCTTGTACTTTACCACCAACATGTGGATGATGCTCAATGCCATGGAGATTATCATTCTCCATGATTTCTTCGACTCTCTTTTTGCAATCAGCATCTTGAATGGAAAAATTAGACTTGTGTTTGTAAACCTCTTTAACTCTTTCCTCTTCAAGAGCCATATGGTCTTCTAGCTCTTCTCCTTCATCACTGTCTCCTTGGTCAAACATTATGGCAGCATCCAACTTGATCAATGGATCATAATTGTCCGCTGTTCGGAAAGTTTCTATAGCAACATACTCTTCTTTAGTGGTTGCAACCACTTCAAAGAGATCATTATGGAGCTTCGTTGAACAATCTTCTTCTTCAAAGACACCTCCTCCAAAAACCACCTCACCACTTCCAATGCAATCTGATTTTTGATCTTCATCTGGATCAAAGGGAAATTCATCCCACAAAGGTTCTTTATCATACCTTGGTGCCAACCAACCCGGATCCCAAATGGTAAAAGGCTGATTGTTTTGATCAAAAGAAAAGTACTTTTCATGCTTCTCTTGGAGTGTTGAGTCTTTGAATTGGTCACCATGTAACTCACTTGAACTGATTTCTTCATAAGTCCCTCTCTCCAAGGGCTTAGTTTGATGACCAAACCCAAGTTCACCCATGTCACAAACGTCATAGTGAAGCTGAGAATCTTCAATGTTAGATGTTTTGAAAACTTCATCATCCCTATCTTCTTCGGGACCTTCATGGGAAAGTATGTCACCAATTTCTTCATGTGGAACTTCTTGGGAAGTTGGGTCAGCAACAAGAAGAAAATCCTTCTTCATCAAATCTTCAAAATCAGTATGCATGAACTCATGGGATTCGCCTCCAATATCACTAATATGTCCTTCATCTTCCTTTTCTTCAACGAACTCATCCCAAACAATAGTCCTACTAACATCTTCCGTGAAGTCATTTCTCTCAAGACCTTCATTGGATGAATCCTCATTGGGACTCAAGACTGTTGTTATGTTCTTTTCACCAAGCTGATCTTCATTACTTCCTATTACATGCAAGTCAAGGGAAGTATTATGGGGCTCTACCCTTAACTCTTCACTT
This sequence comes from Sequoia sempervirens, assembly GCA_007258455.2. Classification (NCBI taxonomy): domain Eukaryota; kingdom Viridiplantae; phylum Streptophyta; class Pinopsida; order Cupressales; family Cupressaceae; genus Sequoia; species Sequoia sempervirens. The sequence goes on along the minus strand of VDFB02101299.1, from coordinate 2,677 downwards.
GCCAAGGTATCTTCATCAAGCTCACGTTCATTTTGATGTGATATGTGCACCTTGCTTGTGCCATCTTCAATGCTAGATGACTGATTTTTCTCTTCAACTTGCATATTTGTGGGCTACAATTCACAAATAGGCACTTCATCTTCTTCCTTCTTTGATTCTTCAACCAAAGCTTGTTATGCTTCCCTTTTGATCATTTTCCTAATGTGGTCCACCATCTCCAACTTTTTGGGCTTCAGTAATGCCACACAATTCAAATGGGAATCAAATGAAACATTGTACCTATAATCATCTGGCATGTTTTGATATTGCTCACGGAGTTTGGCAGCCTCATGTTCACATTGTCTTTTATACTGTTTGGCATATTCAATGAAATCCCTTATGGCATCACTAACCTTTCCTTCCTCAGATACCATAGTTCAATCTGGCTTCTCACGATCTCTGGACCTTAGAAAACGCAACATCTTTGAAACTTCTGAAAATTGATACTGAACTCAGCTCTGACCTCTGATGTAGAATCTGTTTTCTCTATCACTCATCTGTCAAGTGAACTTTGTTGGGCACAGGATGGCAGGATCTTGGCTCTGATACCACTATAATGAACCAAACCAATTCTAACCCAATTTTTTTCAAACTTCGAAGATGATCACAACAGCACCAAAGTACCCGTTAGGTTTAGCTCATATCAAACCAGCAACTAAAGGAAAGAGCCTCAACGCCAAGAATGTGCTTTCCGACCCAAGCTGGGTAAGAAGCTACCATATGGCGGAGTATCACTAGTAAAGAATGCAGTATTGGAAAGTAACTCAACGCCAAGGATGTGCACTCCTAACCCAAGGTGGGAAAGGCGCTACCATATGGCGGAGATTCTATTAACAAAGATGCTATGCAAGTAAAATAATCTCAACGCCAAGCATGTGCATTCCTAACCCAAAGTGGGAAAGGCGCTATCATATGGCGAAGAAACAGAAAGCAAATACAATGTAGACTGAGCAAGGGCCAGTCGCATCCACAACCGTGGGAATGAAAGTGATTAAACTGAAAGTAAACTAGGCGGAAAAGCCATCCTCTTCCACTAAAGTGGGGATACAAAATGTAAAGTGCAGAAAGTAAAAGAGCTGATTAGTACTACTAATTTAGCGTTACAATATTATGAACAATCTGCAAATACAATGAGATATAGATAACCAATGATCTCCAAAATGTTAGGAAATGAACTCCAAACAAGCACAAGCTATCCAACATATGAAATATAGAAAAAAGGGACTAAAATATCAGGTCTGATATAAAATTGCAGCAATCAGAAAATTCATACCAGCAAGCCCTAGAATCCCCAAAATGCTCATAACTTCGTCAAAACACCTCCGAATGATGTGGAACTGAATGCAAATGAGAGCTAGGAGTTGAGTGACCAAGACCAAGCCAAGAAACTCCTCCAAATAGCAGTGATTTATTTATGCACGCTTTCCAATGCAACTTCAATGAAGGTAGAACCTCCAGAAATGTTCTACCAACAAGATAAAATCCGAAACACCTCCAAAAAATCTGAAAACTTGCAAGGAGGGGCGCCCAAGGTAGATTAAAGCATAGGGCCAATACCCAGAACCACCAAAAAATGGTGCATGGACTTATGAGCAGATTTCTATTTCAGCAAAACCCTAATCAGCAAATGCAAAACTCACAAATCTCTAAAAGCTTCAACCTTGATGCTCTCTCTGCTAGTCTGGATGAGAAGCAATCTCTGAAAACTCAGCTAGGTGCTATCTTTCAAGCACGAAACCAAGAGAAAGAACTAGGAGGTATGCATTCCTTGAAGCAAGCTCTGAAAGCATTCCAGCAGCATAACAATATAATAAGCAACAATAGATAATCCAATTGAAGGCCAAGTCTCTTATTTATAACTTTTTTGTCTCCAAATTCAAATCTTCTTTTCCCTCCAATTAGGGTGCCTAAATGAAATTCACTTTTCACCTTTTCTCCAAATTTCATTTGCATTTCATTTCTAACCCATATGTGGAAATATAATTTAATAAAATGCAAATATATCACCAAAGGGCATCCAAGATAGACTTAAGTAAAATATTCTATAACTTGCAAATATTTCACTAAAAGATTTAAGTGAAATATTTAATTAAACTCAAATGTCTCCAAGCTGGGCGTCCCCTTTTGCCTTAGCACATATTTCACTTAAATATTAATCCATCAAATAAGGCCCTCCAAAAATGTTTAATTAATAAACATTATAAAAATCACTTATCTCTCCAAATCGTCCTCCATGCCTTAGCCAAATATTTTTCATTTAGAACATTATTTTTCATCAAATATCAAACTTGCCAAAATAAACACCTCAAATGCTGGAGACCACTGCTCAAGCTGACCTGCCAGAAATAGCCATTGCACTGAACTGCTGAACTGCTACTAAAAATAGCACTGCCAGAAATAGTACTTACTAAAAATAGCATACTGCTAAAAATAGTAAGTTGTTCCAAACTCATTTTCTCCACATTTTGAGTAGCCATCGCAACTTACTAAAAATAGTAAGTCCGGAAAAGTCATCTGATTTAGTTGCATGTCACACCATCGCGAAGCTCTCTGAAAACCCAGAAGGAATCCAGAAGCCAAACTGGACAACTCCAACATGCGAGCCTCCAAAAAGCAGCCGAGAACGCAAGTCAATATC
>VDFB02101298.1:0-23629 GCA_007258455.2 Sequoia sempervirens | reverse complement strand
AAGCAAATAAAGAGAGAAGCTAGATGATGCTCTAAGTGGAGTTGAACAAATGAAGGCAAACATTCTTGAAGTTAGCAATTCCATGGAATAAATACAATTGGAAATGGATGATAAGGAAAAGGAAATATCAGATCTAAGTGAAAAAAAAGAGAATCAGCTAGGTGGAGGTATGAAAATCTTATCCAAAAAGGCAGACAAGTTCCCTAACGAGCTTGCGAAAAGAAACATCTGCATACTCTAATCATAAACACACTACAAAAACAATAGCTATAAATGTTCAAAGTGGAGTAGAACAACCGAAGACTAAAATTAACCACTTAGAAAAGGAATTAAAGCACAAGAAGAAGTTGTCACGGTGAAAAGAAGAGGACCTTAATGTTGTTTGAAGAGAGTTTCAATCTAAAAGATAGGAATTTGATAAAACAAAGACAACAATGGAAGGTGTTGTTGCACAACTAATAGGTTAAAATTGAAAGGTCTTGTTGCACAAATGATAAACGTTAAAAGTCAAAGGTTTTGTTGCACAATTGATAGGTCAAAAGTGAAAGGTGTTGTTGTACAACTAATAAAATTTTAAGATGCCACAACAATAGCTACATTGGACGTGGTGGAGGAGGGAATTTGTGTAATTCAGTAGTGGATATGGAACAGACAGGAAAACTCCCAATTGAAATAGGAAATCTACATATAGGAGTAATGATTATCCCTTCAAACAAAATCCAAGCCTATACCATTTCCTCCACAACTCAACAATCACTTGCCAAATAGTTGAGAAATGGAAACACAAGGCTACCACTATCTCTTGTTGCATATGAAGATGAAATTGAACCACCTATGCAATTTGTATTTCCTAGTGCATGAGTTTATAGCAATTCAGATGTTGTAAAGGGGACATTTTTCAGCCAAGTGCTCTTCCTATTCGCCAAAGTGAATGGTGAGGATGTGAATTTTATGGGCTTCGATTTTGTTTAAATGGATAATCATTACTCGTGTATGTAGATGTCCTATTTCAAGTGGGGGCTTTCTTGTTTGTTTTGAATCCACTTCCACATTACACAAATTCCCTCCTCCACCAACCTCCAATGCAGCTATTGATGTGGCATCTCATACTTTATAAGTTGTACAACACCTCTAACTTTTTGACCTATCAAAATTCTTTGCAGGACCATTATAGGTAAGGTGAGCATTTCCTACAACATTTTTTTGCATTTGCAGGACCATTATAGGTAAGTTGGACTATTTTGAACTTCAATACATTGTTTTGTTATAGTGTGCATAACAAGAAGTGGTCATTGAACAAGAATTGAGAAGTGAGTGGTAACCCTATGTGTTTTCCATCATGCAACTATTACGTGCATGTCTTGTTGGAAACGTATGACGAAATTGAAATGGAATGTTTGTTTAAAGTAAGGGTTATCATAAAATATGAAGGGGAACTTCGAAACATTTTTTTTTTACAGTCTGCATAAAAGAAAGTGATCATTGAACAAGAATTGAGAAGTGAGTCACAACCCAGTGTGTTTTCCATCATGCAACTATTATATGTATTTTCTATTTGAAATGTATGACGATATAGAAATGGAATATTTGCTGAAAGTAAGGGTTGTTATAAAATATGAAGGTGATGTTGAAAACATTGTTTTGTTATAGTCCACATAACAAAAGGTGCTCATTGAACAAGAATTCAGAAGTGAGTCGCAACCCTATGTGTTTTCCATCCTACAAGTATTATGTGCATTTTCTATTCCAAACATATGAACAGATATTGAAATGGAATGTTTATTGAAAGTAAGGGTTGTTATAAAATATGAAGGTGAACTTCAAAACATTGTTTTCTTATAGTCTGCATAAAAGAAAGTGCTCATTGAACAAGAATTGAGAAGTGAGTCACAACCCGGTGTGTTTTCCATCATGCAATTATTATGTACATTTTCTATTGGAAACGTATGACGATATTGAAATAGAATCCATCTGAAAGTAAGGGTTGTTATAAAATATGAAGGTGAAGTTGAAAAAAAATTGTTACTATGTGCATAACAGAAAGTGATCATTGAACAAGAATTGAGAAGTGAGTCACAATCCGGTGTGTTTTCCATCATGCAACTATTATGTGCATTTTGTGTTTGAAACATATGAATAGATATTGAAATGGAGTATTTTGTTGAAAGTAAGGGTTGTTATAAAATATGAAGGTGAAGTTGAAAAAATTGTTTTGTTATAGTCTGCATAACAGAAAGTTGTCATTGAACAAGAATTGAGAAGTGAGTCACAACCCAGTGTGTTTTCCATCATGCAAGTAATATGTGCATTTTGTGTTTGAAACATATAAACAAATATTAAAATGGAGTGTTTTGTTGAAAGTAAGGGTTGTTAAAAAATATGAAGGTGAAGTTGAAAACATTGTTTTGTTATAGTGTGCATAAAAGAAAGCGCTCATTGAAAAAAACTTTAGAAGCAAGTCACAACCCAATGTGTTTTCCATCATGCAACTATTACATGTGCATTTTGTGTTCGAAACATATGAACAGATATTCAAATGGAGTTTTTTGTTGAAAGTAAGGGTTGTTAAAAAATATGAAGGTGAAGTTGAAAACATTGTTTTGTTATAGTCTACATAAAACAAAGTGCTCATTGAACAAGACTTGAGAAGTGAGTCACAACCCAGTGTGTTTTCCATCATGCAACTAATATGTGGATTTTGTGTTTGAAACATATGAACAGATATTCAAATGGAGTGTTTTGTTGAAAGTAAGGGTTGTTAAAAAATATGAAGGTGAAGTTGAAAACATTGTTTTGTTATTGTGTGCATAACAGAAAGTGGTCATTGAACAAGAATTGAGAAGTGAGCCACAACCTTGTGTGTTTTCCATCCTACAACTATTATGTGCAAAAAAATTTTGAAACATATGAACAAATATTGAAATGGAATATTTGCTAAAAGTGAGGGTTGTTATAAAATATGAAGGTAAACTTCGAAACATTGTTTTGTTACAGTCTGTATAAAAAAAAAAGTGCTCATTGTACAAGAATTGAGAAGTGAGTCACAACCTAGTGTGTTTTCGATCTTGCAACTACTATGTGCATTTTCTATTCGAAACATATGAAAAGATATTCAAATGGAGTGTTTTGCTGAAAGTAAGGGTTGTTAAAAAATATGAAGGTGAAGTTGAAAACATTGTTTTGTTACAGTGTGCATAACAGAAAGTGGTCATTGAACAAGAATTAAGTGACCCACAACCTTATGTGTTTTCCATCCTACAACTATTATGTGCATTTTGTGTTCGAAACATATGAACAAATATTGAAATGGAATATTTGTTGAAAGTAAGGGTTGTTATGAACTTCAATACATTGTTTAACAAGAATTGAGAAGTGAGTCACAACCCTCTGTGTTTTCCATTTCCTCCAACTTTTTTTTGCATTTTCTATTCACAAAACGTAGGACGATATTGAAATGGAATGTTCGTTGAAAGTAAGGGTTGTTATAAAATATGAAGGTGAATTTCAAAACATTGTTTTATTATAGTCTGCATAAAAGAAACCACTCATTGAACAAGAATTGAGAAGTGAGTCACAACCTAATGTGTTTTCCATCATGCAACTGTTATGTGCATTTTGTGTTCCAAACATATGAACGGGTATTGAAATGGAGTGTTTGTTAAAAGTAAGGGTTGTTATAAAATATGAAGGTGAACTTGGAGAAATTGTTTTGTTATAGTTTGCATAAAAGAAAGTGCTCATTGAACAAGACTTGAGAAGTGAGTCACAACCCAGTGTTTTTTCCATCATGCAACTATTATGTGCATTTTTTTTTTGAAACATATGAATAGATATTGAAATAGAATGTTTGTTGAGAGTAAGGGTTGTTAAAAAATATGAAGCTCAACTTCAATGCATTGTTTTGTTACAGTCTGCATAACAAAAAGTGCTAGTTGCATGTGCTTACATTTGTAAGTAAGTCTGACATAAATAATAAAACTTGAGGTGGAATTTCATACCATTATTTGATAGCATTTGACATTGTTTATAATGAAATTTTACATGGCAACAAAAAGTATCATGAAATCTGCAAGAACATAGTCTTATATTTTTTTTAATTAAGAGGAGTAAACACTTTTGACTCGGAGCTATAAACCGATGAGGTCACAAACGAGGGACCTCACCCCCAATATAAATTGTCAAAAACTAAACCGATTGGAGCCTTGATGGAAAGATTAACAATACAACTTAACAATCGCATGATGCCACTATTGGCAAAAGACCGTAGTCTTCAAACATACCAAAGTAAGTTGTAATTCCACACGATAATTGATCAATAATTACATGATCAAAGATAATGTAATTCCACACCTTAATTGTTCAATAATTACATGATCAAAGATAATGTAATTCCACACCATAATTATTCAATAATTACATGATCAAAGAACAAATGGAAAATGAATATTGTCAGCCTCTCTCATCCTCTCCTATAATGCCTTTTATGTGCAATTTAGGAGACAATCAGATAAAATCTTATAGGCTTCTTTAAGTCCTTGGCACTGACAATGGGGTGATTCCATTTGCACGAGGGATTAGGGAAGCCTCTACTTTGACCATTTCACTTTCAACACCTTCAGTCTATAAGAAACCTATGAATATAAATGACTATGCTCAACAATTAACATATGGATATAAGCAAAAGACAACATCATATCTAAGCGGGTATGTGCAAGATCATCATGGAAAAAACAAGCCCTATGGCTAAAAATTCAAAAAATCAGAATTAGGCAACTTGACATAAAAATTTGAATAAGCTATCTATATTATTTCAAAAAATATGTAAGAATAGAATCAGAGAAAATTGAATGTAGTTTCTAAAATACTAGGTTTTTTTTTTTTTCTCAATCTATTTGGTGAAAATTTGAAATTTCAATGTAGCAGCATTCTTAAATTTCAGTGGAAAAATAAGTAGGTGTCTATCCTAATTACCCTAACCACAATAAATGATAATATTTTTAATACCACACGCAACCCTAGTGGAAGTTGCAACTACTAACAATTCTACAACAAATTTTTTTTTTTTTAAAACATACAATTACATGTATAATAATGACGCAAAGCCAACAATCCCCTAAGGTCATGAGACAAAGGTTAATTAATTCACAAATTATAATCACATGCATGTAATGAAAACATAACAACATTCACTTAACTAATTAAAGCACATACATTCCATACATGAGATTTTCATTAATGCCATGAGATCCTTCATGGTTTCCAAAAGCAGAAGATTATATAATTACAATTACATCTCTCATTCCCAGAATGAGGCAAACCAATAACATGATTGTTTATTACAATTTCCACCTCGATAAAAATGAGGGGTAAATAAAATACAAAAGCACTTGCATAAGTGAAACTAAGGTAGCAACTGGAATCCCACGAGCCCTCCAACACGAAGGCCTTGTCCACATAAGCCAATGCCAAAACAACGGAATATGGTGCACGTTCCACCCAACCATGTGATACCCGAAGGCTCACCCCCATGCTAGGAGATAGTAACAAGGGTTTCAGGTCAATAGCAACAACCTCTAAACATAGGCAACATGACTCAACTGAAAAAGGGTACGAACATGACACCACATGACACAAGGGTTACAATGCTTCCAAATTTCAAATACATGAACAAATCACAAATACAAATATAATGCTGACTTAGAAGAAGTGTCATCACAATGTTGCATGGGATATCCTGGCAAGTCTTCCTAGGTCCCGGCCCCCATCTCGGGATATCCTGGTAACCTCTAACGACTTCCGGCCCCACATGCAAACCAATGCGGAATCAGTTATCTTTCGAAGGGACAAGATAACGATCTTGCCATTCCAGACGTTCTCGTCTCATCCCAAGTCTATACGAGCACTTGCGTCCATGAGCGAGGCAAAATTAATCTTTTTAAAATGTTGGAACCACCTATACTAATTAATTGATTTAAGTTTTCACTGAATTAACCAACTTACATTGAGATCTCCTGGCACCACTTTGTATGTCGGCCCTCAATGCAAGCCACTTCTCTAAGACAACACGTGGAACTATGCCACCACCAAAGGGTACTCAAGTGCAACCTAGGGATAATGAATCCCTAAACACAACATGAAGTCAATCTGTCTCGTCCAAGATAATCGGGTTTGACTGGACACATTTAACGCACTACCCAAGGTTAACCAGGGTTGACCGACACAACAACCACCCAAAACACAAAAGAAAGTTCCCATCCGGAAGACTTACATAACACTGACGAGATTGCCCCACACCAAGAATAAACGCCTCATGACAAAATGAAGCATTACAGGTATTTTAAACTCATATATGTTAGGATTTCTTAAATCCAATGCACTCAATGACGTAGTGCACTAATCAATGTAAATAAACATATTCTTTGCACAATCATATAAGGGTTTGAGTGTTCGTTTAATTTTTATTGGCGCAATACCCACATTGTCTAAAAATAATAATTTTTCTTTGCTAACCAATGATTTTCCATAAGCCAATTTCCATCTATCTCTTAACAAATAACTCATTATAATTTAAATACTTTATCTTTTTTAAGAACATAATTTCACATTTAAAAAAATACATCTATATTTATTAAACATCTACGAAATCGAATAAACATGTATATATATATAAACATATACTTGCTATATATGTCTATATATATATATAATTACACATATATTTTATATATATATATATGTAATTAATTCTAATTATAAAAGACAATTACTTAAGCACTCATTAAAATATAATATAAATATATTATAATATATATTATATATATGTAATATCAAATTACATATATATTATATATATTAAATATATATATATATATATATATATATTATATATATTAAATATATATATATATATATATATTAATTATATTTTAATCATTAAATAAAATAATAAAAACAAATTTTATATTAATATATATATATTAAATATAAAATATATCATATATTTTATACTTAATATACATATAATAATAAAAAAAGAAACGCATTTAATACGAACCCCAAGCGAAGTCAACAAGGGTTTATGGCAGGGCCGAGCCCTGCCTTAACAGAGCACACAACCCCCATTGATGGGGGCGGTGACCTGTGTGGGCAGCGTCGGTGCTGCCTCCACAGGCCGCCGGCGCTACCAATGGGGCTGCGTGGGGGGTAGAAACCCCGTCCATTTCCTTCGCCACAAAAAAAGGGCGATGCCGTTTTGCGAATTTCGCACAACTTGACTGGTAAAAAAAACATATCTCTGGTAAAAACTAGAATGTGAAATTTCGGATTTATCATAAATATATATATTTATATATATGTATATGTGTATATATACAATTTGGGTATGTATATATATATACATATATATAAATATATATCCAAATTTGCAACTAAAAAACAAAAACACAAATTTTCTTCATACCCAGATTGGGCAAATGATCATTTCCAACATTTGAAATGAAATGAAAACAATGGATTTAAACAACCTAAAATGGAGATTTCCCTTTCTTTTTTCTTAATTCAAAGAAAGTTTTCACAACACACAGCAATCTAAACAAGATTTTGCATTGAAATAACCATGTTTTCACAATATTTTTGGAGGATTTTGATTCAGATTTAAATGAAGTTTTTTGATGGGTTTAACATCTAATTCACAGTTTTGAAACTTGAACAATTTTAAAACAATTTCTACAAGATTTTCACATAAACAAAATTTGCATATGGATTAAACCAAGCACCTTGTGTTTTCTCCAACTTGAAGCCTTCCAATGGAGGTTGCTTCTCTTCAAAATTTCTTCCACAAATCTTTCAAACACACCCTCCTCCAAGAATTTCTCCAAGCTCCTTCAAGTTTTTCTTGCTCTCCAAAATTGTTTCAATTATGAAAAAGATAATTCAAAAAAAAGAATCCATTTTCCTTATGCCCTTCTCCAAATTGTCAAACCCCTAATTTAGTCACCCACCATAGTTATTGCTATTTTGGATATTTTTATTTTTGAAAATTTTAAAAAACAAGTCTATTTCCCTTTTCAAAAGCATGATAATTATTTAAAACCAATTTCTATTTGCACCCCCAAATGACAATTAAATTCCCCTTTGCTTCACAAAATTTAATTTAACAATTTACATTAAAATAAAACAAAACATTTTTAATTTATTTTCTTACAAAAAGGAATGCAAGGCAATCTTCCATCTTTTTTTTTTTTTGATTTGCCTCAAATTTAATAACACTAACATAACTAATTTAATTTACTTAATCAATAATTAAATCTAATGCATGATTAGATTAATTTATTGATTGGATTTAAATTAACTAATTAAATAACAAGCACTCCTTAAGCATTTTGACAATAAAATTAAATAAAGCAAGCACCATTTCACTAGGAAATTAATCACGCAAGCAAGGAGAGACGAGACAACAAGGAGGATAACATATCCCAACTGACAACCCGACAACACACTATGGTTAGGGTGATGTCCCGACATAGAAAACCAAGCTACTATCTCCCAATCATTTTCTGTTGAACAAGGGACATGCTCAGACCTGTGGAATCAGGTGGAGTCACTGTCCTGTACTTGCATCCTGCACACAACACGAGTGTCGAACATGCATACATATATATATAAATATCAAAACACACCGTGAAGAGGAAATTGCGGAATCACAGGGCACTCGCATGCGAGTGATGTGACCCCGTCCCCTTCACTAATACAATATCGCTAACTGACGCCTCTAATCATCAATGGTATAATCAAAGCATAAAGCATCAATAGTTCACATACATAATAATTCAATCCATAACATGAATTAATAATATCATCTGATTAAAGTACCATCACATCAAAACGTAGTGTTTACATCGTTTAACAATTTGCGGTCAAAGAAATCAAGTTTACAATAGCGTCTTTGATAAAGAAAAACATAAATATAACAAACATTGCTTTCGATCTAAAGAACAAAATGGAGAGGGTGTTACATCCGCGCACCTCCACATACAAGTCGGGCTTACTCACAGAGCGCAAGCGGAATAGGGATAAAGTTCCTCATCCTGGCTACACATCTTCCCCAGTGGATGATGGAGTGCATCCCTAGGATGTGGATCCTAACACGATCAATATCTTGCCCTTGAAGAAGGCGTTAGCTCCACACTGCGACCATGGGCTCCCAGTCGGCTGCGGATCACATTACTGCCAAAGCATTCCAATCAAGGACATGAAATGTCTAGATGGTACAGTAGAAGAAGCTGATACATGAAATAAATCGTGCACCGCGAGAGGGAACTAGGCATAAAGCAAGAGAGTAAACAGCGGGACCAATCTTCGAGAATCTCAAAGGTCCCACAAAGCGGAGTGCCCGGCTTAGAGCCTTTTCCATAATGGATTGGACTCTTTCATAGACACACATGCAAGAAGACTCTATCACCTACGGAAAATTGATGATCCACTCTATGCGCATCCACATACTTCTTCTACCTATCCTGCACTGCCACCAAGTGCTCTCTAATCCTATCCACCTGCTGCTCCATATCATGCAACATCTCAGGACCCAAAGTTACTCTATCCTCTAGCCGATCCCAACTCAAGGGAGTGCGACATGGTCGCCCATACAATGCTTAGAATGGAGCCATACCGATAGAACTCTGAAAGCCATTATTATAGGAAAACTCTACCAAATAGAGATAGTCCTCCCATCGTGTCTGCTAGTCCATCACATACATACGCAACATGTCTTCGAGGATCTGATTGACCCTCTCAGTCTATCCATCTGTCTCTGGGTGGTAAGCTGAACTGAAGTTCAACTGTGTTCCCATCGCATGCTGTAATGACATCCATAGAGCTGAGGTGAAAACTAGATCCCTGTCAGAGATAATCCGATGTGGAATACCATGCAACCTCACTATATCCTCCATGAACACTCTAGCTATGGATGATGCAGTATAGGAAGAGCGCATAGGTGAGAAGTGTGCTACCTTCGTCAACCTATCCACTGTCACCATAATTGCATCATGTCGTCTCGAAGAGTTGGGTAAACCAACAATGAAATCCAATGAGATTATATCCCATTTCCACTCTGGTACTAAATGCGACTGCAAAAGCCCTACTGGATGTTGGTGTTCGGCCTTCACCCACTAGCACTCAAGACATCTTCGACACAAAATCCACAATATCTCACTTCATCCCTAGCCAAAAATATAACTGACACAAAACTGCATACATCTTCTTCACCCCTGGATGGGCTGAATAAGGTGCACGATGTGCTTCAGTCATGACCAAAGTGCAAAGCTCACATGATGGGGGAACGTATATGCATCCCGTGTGTCTCAATATCTCATCAGCATCGAGAGAGTATCCTGAATATCTACCCTCAAGGGGTCTTCCTGCCTCTATCACTGATCTAACATCCTGATACCAACTGTCAGCTGGGAGGGCAGCAAGAATTCGACTCCTCAAATCAACAATAAGAGTCAACTCAGATATCTCATGCCTTCGTCTACTGAGGGCATCTGCAACCACATTCTCCTTCCCTTGGATATACTTCACCTCGAAGTCATATTCACAGAGAAACTCCATCCATCGCCTTTGCCTAACATTAAGGTTGGGCTACGTGAAGATATACTGAAGGCTCCTATGATCACTATGCAGCTCAAACCTATGCCCAAGAAGAAAGTGCCTCCATCTCGTCAATGCAGGAACCACTACCGCCAACTCAAGATCATGGGTAGGATAGTTTAGCTCATGATCCTTGAGCTTCCGTGACTCATACACAATGACACGACCCTTCTGCATCAATACTGCACCTAATCCCTCCAAGGATGCATCTGTACAAACTACAAAGTCCCCAATAGGATCCGGTATTGCAAGTATAGGTGCACTGGTCAACTTCCCCTTAAGACACTGAAAGGCTGTCTCACACTTCTCAGACCACTCAAACCTCTTTCCTTTCCTCTGAAGTGAGGTGATAGGATGCCCTAGCCTCGAAAAGTCCTGCACAAAGCGCCAATAATAACTCGCTAGTCCCATGAAGCTACGTATCTCGGCCACATTTGTGGGCGCAGGCCAATCTAAGATCGCTTGGATCTTTGCAGGATCCACTGAAATACCCTCTCCAGAGATCACATGACCAAGGTATTGAACCTCAGTCCTAAAGAATTCACACTTCGACAAGTTAGCATACAGCTGATTATCTCACAAACACTGCAATACCTGTCGTAAATGCTCCTCATGTTCCTCCATTGTTCTAGAGTATACCAAAATATCATCTAGGAACACAAGAACAAACCTGTCAAGGTATGTACGAAATACCCCATTCATAAGACTCATGAACACTGAGGGTGCATTCGTCAAACCAAATGGCACAACTGTGAACTCATAGTGACCATACCGCGTTTGGAACGCGGTCTTATGAATATCTGACTCGAAGATTCGAAGCTGATGATATCCTGACTTGAGATCAATCTTTGAAAAGATGGTAGCACCCTTGATCTGATCGAATAGATCATCAATCCTAGGAAGAGGATACCAATTTCTGATGGTCACTTTGTTCAACTGTCGGTAATCAATGCATAACTGAAGTGAACCGTCCTTCTTCTTCACAAAGATGACAGGTGCTCCCCATGGAGAAACACTAGGGTGAATAAAACCCTTCTCTAGCAATTCCTCAAGCTGCAACCTAAGCTCTTTCAACTCCTCAGTAGTCATACAATAGGGAGCTCATGAAATGGGCTTTGAGCCAGGTACCAAGTCTATCTTGAAGTCAATGTCCCTCTGAGGAGGCATCCCTGGAATCTCGTCTGGAAAGACATCGAAAAACTCCTGAAGGATGGGGTGACTATCAAGAGAAACCTTCTCTTCTCCACCTCCTAGACCCAAATCATCCACGGTAACAGCGAACAATTGGCAACCCTGCCGCACACACCTTCTCAACTGCATAGCTGAGATGATCCTCAAGGAGATCGGCCTCTGAACCCCCACTACCTCTATCTCTCTACCAGATGTCCCAATGCATCTAATCGACTTACGTCGACAATCAATGACTGCACTATGAGCCTCTAGCCAATCCATTCCTATGACAACGTCATAAGAACCCAATGGAATAACACAAAGGTCCAAGGTAGTCTGGAGAGGTCCAACCTCTAACCTACACTCCGGCACAAGGGAAAGGGATGCAACTTTTGCACCCGAAGCTAACTCCACCTGCCACCTATCGACTTGCTTTACCGCATCCAGTCTACATCGCGCCACGACCGATGAAGAAACAAAGGAATCAGATGCTCCAGAATCAAATAAAATAGAAACGGGGTTACCCCCCAACATACCATAGGCCTCAACAACTGTACCCTAGTGCTCTGCCTGGCGGTTGTCAACCGCTGCGAATACTCGATGCCCACGGCCTGCATCACCTACAGTCGGCTCTGACGCCACTGGTCCCTGAGAATAACCTGATGCACCCTTATTGGGACACATCCTCGCTATGTGACCCTGTTGGCCACACGCAAAACATCCAGTGCCTCTACCAAAGCCCCTGCCTGCAGGTGGCACGCTAGACTGCTACGCACTACCCTTGAAAGAAGAATGAGAACTCTGTGCTGGCTGCTCAGAGTTGAAGCGTCTCATGCGCCTCCAACTCCTATCCCCCTGCCTCTGCTGGAAACCCTTTCGTTTCCCCTGGGAACCCTGCTGCTGCTGCTGACCACCCTGAGACGGACCCTGCTAAACTCTAGAAGGTGCACCTCCCTGAGGCTGACCCCCTCGAGCACTAGTCCCAGCTGCTGAACCACTGCCCACCTGCACTCCTACATGACCACCTAAGGCCATCGCCAGGTTCTCCTCAATGAGCCTGGCCTTATCGACCGCCACCTCCATGGTCCTGGGTTCGAAAACCCGCACTCCACCACTGATACGGGCGTTTAAGCCCCTGAGAAAATGTTGTACCAACATGCCCTCATCATCGCCTATGCCTGCATACTGTTTGAGCTCGTAGAAACGACGCTCATACATCTCTACTGACATAGTCATCTGTCGAAGGGTGTGGAACTCATCCCCTCGACGCTGCCTCCAATGCTCGGAAAGGAATCTAGCCCGAAACCGCTCTAGGAACAACTCCCAAGAAACTGTACCAATGTCCAGATGGAGCTTCTGCTCCTCTAATCTCCACCAAGTGGAGGCAAATCCCCTCAGGTGCATGATAGCGCACCTAGCTCGAGTGTTGCTCCCATATGGGTGCATAGCAAAGCACCTAGTCAAGTCAATGAGCCATGTCTCTGCCTCCAAACCACTGCTTGATCCATCAAAAGTAGGTGGTCGTGCTCTAAGGAAATCCCTCATATGGGCTGCTACCTCTGAGTCAGAGTGAACTGGTACCTCTCTCTCTCTAACCACCACTGGCTCTACCTCCTGCCTAGGCCCAAGGCGGGCAAGGGTCTCCTCTAACAACTGACGCAACTGAGCGTCTTCGATCCTGGGTGGATCCAGATTCTGATTGCCGTCCCCCTGAATATTCTGAGAAGCCTGTTGCTCCTCATGGTCAGAAACAAGTGGAACATGTGGAGGTGGGTCTTGTTGTTCCTCAATGCGATCGCCTAAACGGCCAGGTCTACGACCCCCTCCTCTTCCACGCCTGGGAGGCATTATCCTATCCAAACACAAAAATATTAAACACAACACACAAATAAAATCCGCACACCTAAAAGCTTAATGAGCTCATCATAATCCCAGAGTACCCAGTGTTTAAACCTGGCTCTGATACCATGTGTAATGCCCCGCCACGCAACCCTAGGGGAAGTTGCAAACTACAACCAATTTCACTACAATTTTTTTTTTTTTAAACATTTACAATTACATGTATGATAACAACACAATGCCAACAATCCCCTAAGGTTGCGAGACAAAGATTAAATAATTCACAGTTTAAAACAACATGCATGAAATGAAACGTAACAACATTCACTTAAACTAAATTAAGCACATACATTCCATTCATGAGATTTCCATTTAGTCCATGAGATCCTTCTCGGTTCCAAGACAAAAGTGATATAATTACATTTACATCTCTCATTCCCAGAATGAGGCAAATCAATGACATACTTGATTATTACAATTTCCACCTCGATGAAATGAGGGTAAATGAAATACAAAAGCACTAGCATAAATTAAACCAAGGTAGCATCTAGAATCCCACGATCTCTCCAACACGAAAGTCTCGTCCACAAAAGAAATACCAACACAATGGAGTATGGTGCATGTTCCACCCAACCATGTGATACCCGAAGGCTCACCCCCCATGCTAGGAGATAGTAACAAGGGTTTAAGCTCAAGACCAACAACCTATAAACATGGGCAACATGACTCAACTAGAAAATGATAGGAACATGAGAACACATGACATAATGGTAACGATGCTTCCAGATTCTAAATACGTGAACACACCATGATTACGAACATAATGTTGTCTTAAGAGAAGTGTCATCACAAAGCCGCATGGGATATCCTGGCAAGTCTTCCTAGGTCCCGGCCCCCATCTCGGGATATCCTGGTAACCTCTAACGACTCCCGGCCCCACATGCAAACCAATGCGGAATCAGTTATCTTTTGAAGGGACAAGATAATGATCTTGCCATTCCAGGCCTTCCCGTCTCATCCCAAGCCTATGCAAGCACTTGCATCCATGAGTGAGGCAAAATTAATCTTTTTAAATGTTGGTACCACCTATGCTAATTAATTGGTTTAAGTTATCACTAAATTAACCAACTTACATTGAGATCTCCTGGCACCACTTTGTGTGCTGGCCCTCAATGCAAGCCACTTCTCTAAGACAACACGCGGAACTATGCCACCACAAAAGGGTACTCAAGTGCAACCTAGGGATAATGAATCCCTAAACCCAACCTAAAGTCAACCTATCCCGCCTAAGGTAAACAGATAACACGCTGAACTCAAGTACGCACTACCCATGGCAAACGAGGTTGATTGACATACTACTGACCTCAAGACACATAAAGGACGATTCAATCTAGAAGACTTACGAGGCTTGACTCAGAATCCAACAAGAATAAGTACCCCACAATGAAAGAAGTATGCAAACAACATAAGTTAACCTACCTTTAGATTTCGTAAATCCAATCATTCATCACATCAGTGCATTTAAACAATTTAAAACAACTATGTTCTTGCATATCACGTAAAGGTTTGAAAATTTGTATGATTCTAGTTGACACAATACATATGATAAATTAAATCAATCATTCTACGTTAGGCCACCATTTTCTATATATATAGTTTTCGTCTGCCCCTTTTTACGAATATCTCATATCAAATTTAACTACTTTTCCACTTAAGGAAATAAATCATCTTTCCAAAAAAATTACACACACTTATCATTATATATATATATATCCTTTAAAATATATATATGATTAATTATTAATTTCAACTAAGAAAATTACCTCACCCTTTAATATAAAAAAAAAACATTATACACATATATATATATTAAGTATATATATATATGAATTAAATACCAAATTCATAAAAACCAAAACCTTTAAACTATAATGAAAATATTATAATATATATATAAAATAACATATATTATAATATATATATATAATATATATATATTATAATATATATATTATAAAATATATATAATATAATATACCTTATAATATATAAAACACTAAAAACAAATAAAATAAAAACATAAAAAAAAACATAAAACAAAGTTCTGTTAAAAGCCCCGCCCGCGCTGGCAAGGCGCGGCCGAGGCAGGGGAGACGCAGGGTCTCCCTGCGGCTTCCCTGCCGCCCGGCTGCCTTGGCGGGGGACGCTGCCAGGAGGCAGCGGTGCTGCCTTTACTGGCGGCGCCTCCCTCCATGTGCGGCAGCCAGGGTTGCCGCGCGGGCCGCGCAGGGGTTTCATCCCCAAACGCGCCGCCCTAAAAAAAAAACGCGACACAGGGTTCTTTTTTTTTAAAAACACAGAAAACTATAATTTGTTTTTTTACCAGTCAACTTTGGTAAATAAATTTAAAACAAATTTTCAGCATTTTAAATACCATATATGCACATATATGTATATATATTTGTAATGATATACATATATGTGCATATATGTGCCATTATATAAACACACAGTCCTGAAGGAAGGACTGTAATAGTATTTTTTTAAAATACCCAGATTGGAATTGAGAACAAATTGAATTCACATTAAAAACATCACAATTTAACCCAAAATCCCAAAATTTTATCCAAATGGAATAGAAATTTCACAACACAACAAGTTTTCAACAAAACCCATTTGAAATATTCAATTTGTTTCAAAAAAAAATTTCATGTTGGTTTGAAGAAAAATTTCTGTTTCAACTTGTTTTCTAAAAACAAATGCAAAACTCTACACTTTCAAGTTTGAATGATGAATCTATGATGGGTTTAAAATCTTAAAGTTGGAATTATCCAAATCCACATTTTAGCCATTTACAAACCAGATTTTTGAAATAAAAATTGCATAGAGAAGGGAAAAAACAGAGACGTTTTGTTTTCTCCTAGTTTTTGAAGAATCCTTTAATGGAGATTGTGCTCTTCCAAATCTTTTCCACCACCAAGCTTTTCCAAATCCTCCTCAATAATTCTTTTCCAAAAATTCTTCAAGTTTTCCTCTTTCTCTCTCTCAAATTTCCAAATTTTTAAAAAAAGATAATTCAAAAAATCCCATGCATTTACCTTATGGCCTCCAAAAATAAGGTCAAACCCCTAATTTAGCCACCCACCAAAAGTTATTGCAAACTTGGATATTTTTGGATATTTCCTTTTTTTTTTTTGCAAACAATAAAACCATCTTATTTTCCCTTTTCAAATGCATATGCTCATTTAAATTCAAATTTCATTTACCCCACCATGCTAGCTAAATTTATTTTATTTCACAAAATTAAATCCAACTATTACATTTAAAATAAATCATTTTTTTAAATTTTATTTTCTTACATTAGGAATGCAATACAACTTCGAAATATAAATATTTTCTTTTGCCTCCTTATTTAATAATGCTAACACCTTTGAACTTAATTTTCTTAATCCACAATAAATCTAATTCACGGTTAGATTATTCATCAATTGCATTAAATCAACTAATAAATCAATGAACACTCTATAATGCATTTTTGGCAATAAAATTAAATAAAGCAACGCCGTTTCACAAGGAAATTTAAATCATGCATGCAAAGGGAGGAAAGATGATAAGACCAACAGCTTAACCCAACTGACAACCCGATGACCCACTAGGCTAGGGTGATGTCACGACACAGAAACCCAAGCTACTATCTCCCAATCATTTCCATTGAACAAGGGACATGCTCAGACCTATGAAATCAGGTGGAGTCAATGTCCGGTACCTGCATCCTGCACACAACCCGAGTGTCGAACATGCATTCATATATATATATATATATATATATATATATATAAACATCAAAACACACCATGAAGAGGAAGTCGCGGAATCACAGGGCACTCGCGTGCGAGTGATGTGATCTCGTCCCCTTCACCAATACAATATCGCTAACTGACATCTCTAATCATTACTTGCAAAATCAAAACATAAAGCATCAATAATTCACATACATGATAATTTAATTCATAACATGAAATAATAACATCATCTGATAAAAGTACCATCACATCAAAACATAATGTTTACATCGCTTAATAATTAGTGATCAAAAGTAACCAAGTTTATAACCAACGTGCTAACAAGGCAAAATATACATAACGAACACTGTTCGATCAAACTAACACAATGAAGGGGTGTTACAATATAACCTAAGATAAAATAATGTGAGTATGTCACTTTAAAGAGAAATATTAGTCATTGTTGTCAACCTTTGAAACATGCACTTCTGACATAGTTATATGTTATCCTGCTACGAGCTTTTGGAACATGAGATATCTGCTTGTGGGATATTGGTTAACCAAAAAAAAAACATATCTAAATACTGTTATAATAAACCCCTTCTTAAACATCGCATAAGTCCCCTTGGCCACTTGAATCTATGGAGAAACAACCATACTCTCTGGGCAATTAAAGGTATTATGCCAGGCGGTCTGTGAATTTGAATATGTAGAACTTCCCTGACCATCATCTCTACAAACCAATACCACAGCAAATAATAGGAAGCAAAATCAATGCACAAACTATACAATATTTATCCATCGAATTGAACTAGCAACAATCAACTTTCATTGTATGGTGAAACTGTAACAAAAGTTATTACCAAACTAAAAATATTTGAAGTTCGAACTGCCTGATCTGTACAGCGCTCAGCCCTGATGTGTGATGCATGAATATTGTATTGTATAATGGTTTCATTAAGACTTCCCTTGCAGGTTCGATTTGACAGATTAGGAAACGTATGGAAGTGTTAAAGAGCTTGAAATGTTAAATCAAATTAGTGCACCCCATTACTTGGCTGACATGTTACGCAACATCTTGGTTTAAATGTTATAGAGCCTTCAATGTCTTTGACTGAGTCGTGGGATGAGTAGATAGAGTAATCCCCATGCCACCACTTGAGCTTAATTTTTGTCAACGACCACCTTTAATGTCATTACAAGTTCAGTCAAATTTGCTGGGAGCTGGTAGGTATGCCGTATCTTCATGTTATGAAGTAAACCTGAGGAAAATAGATTCTGCCTACAGCTATGGTAATTTGCCTTATTTGTCGTACACAAAATAAACAACTGTGGAAGTAGTTGCATCCACTTTTGAGTCTTTCAACAACAGTAATTGCGCCTGCTGCCTTGAGATCAGACTTTTGGTCATATTTAAAAACAAATAATCTTTGAAATAAATGGCCATCCCAACTGCCACAATAAGATGATGAACACAATAATAAATAAATTTATCAGTACGCTGTAGACCCTCATCCAAGATAAACATTGTGATATTTTCTGCATGGTTCCAAGTAGCCATTTTAATAGATGAATGTGTAGCCATTTAAATTTTGTATGAGCCAAGGGCAATATGATGAAATACAAATATTAGTATGAAAGGTTTAAAAATAATAAATCATAATAATTTAACATATAGAAAACATATTCCTCCAACTCATACAGATTGGGTTTCACCGTAAAAAAATAAATTAGAGTTTTGACGTTTCCAGCAAAGAAATGAATGAAACAAATTTGCAGCAAAGAAAAAAAAAGAAATTGAAATAAAGTAATAAAAAAATAGAGCTTAAATAATAGTCATAATTTCCGCAGATTTATTATTTAACATTAATTTTATTTTGATTGAAAATAAAATATTTTGAAAAAGGAAAAAATAGGGTTTATAGGGACCTGAAATCGCAGAGTTAAAACAACAAAAGATAAACAAAAAAAGTTCAAACAAGCAGACTGCTGTCCCAAAAAGGAAATGACAGCACCAAGATACAACAGGGCTAAAAAAAGGACCGCCCAAAAAACTAGCAACAAACACCACCACGCTACTCCAAGGTGTTCAGTAACTCCTCAGCCTCCTTTTCAACATCCTTCATGTCCTATAATCCCTACTTGAGAATTTGAGCCATATGTGACAAAGTCGGGGTCTTCCTCTTAATGTTAGCCCGGGTACGAGTCGAAATCCCTTCACCAGCCGATTTGCTGCCTCCCCTGTTCCCATCCAAATCCATGACCAGTGAACACTTTTGGTTTTTTTCAAGCTATTCCACCATCGCATTGATGATAATGGTGTTATGCCTAGCATTTTTGTGATTGTTCACAAAAGTGGCCCTAATGTTTTGGCCAATCTTGGACATGCTGCACTTGATACTAGTCAATCTATCCTCCTGTGATTGCTGTCTTTTCCTCGGTAAGGGAGTTTCTATCTTCATTATTCTATAATTTAACTGATTCTCTCATCTAATCTTTGTGATCTTTATTATGAGGGGATTAATAAACGGTTTTTCTAAATCACATAATTTCTTCGGTCCACTTGAGAACAATGAAATGCCATCCTGCATTTCTTTTTTCCTCGCTTTATGCATCACCTTACATGTCCCTAGGGGTTGGAGCTTATTCAAAATTCTAATTGGTTTCCTTATCCTAATAGGGGACTCTTATAACACCTCGGACAAGAAACCTAAAGGACAACTATCTACACAACAATTTTTTTTTTAAACATAAAGTAAATGAACTATGTTATCATTTTCAACTAACATAATAACAAATACATAATACATGTTAAACTCCTAAGTCCTTTGGGGTACACATAGAGACATTACATTAACTACTCATTAACAAACCTAACTAATATCCAACATTCATTCCAAGAATATGTGTTCTCATATAAAGGTGATAAACACAAAGCATCAAATAATGATGAACCACATACGCTATACAAGATCACATAACCAATAAAACATGGAAACAAAGAGAAACTAACTTACTCAACTTAACAACATCAAATATATTTATAATCGCATCAGTGAATAATGTTTTAAATTGCAAGGTGAGATATAATAATACATCAAGATACAATCTAAATACCAGTGACCAATTATACAAGTTACAAAATACATTATCCCAACACATGGGCGTGTTACAATACAATTTACATGATATGAATAAAGTATAAATGTATACATCAGATGGTACATAAATCTGGTACAAACTGCCACCACAATCTCTGCACTGAAGGTATGACTGTAGCATGGGAAACCCAACGGGGTGCAAAGCACGTTCCACCCCACCACCCTCGTGCTAGGAGTAGTTAAGAAAGGATTCCCGACCAAGACGTCAACAGTTACACACATGACTCAACACCAAACATGGAAAATAATTTATACACAAAGGAAATGTGACATCATAAGTCAACTACATAACATGACAACAATTAACTACAAATCAAAACAATAAAATTACTTCCAGAGGTTTTCAAATAAAATAACTAAGGGGAAACGCTAGAGGAGAGTGTCATCGCATGGCCTTCATGGATTATCCTGACATCCTAACACGAGGTGCCGCCTCCATCTATGGTTATCCTGACTGCCTATTTCAAGGCGCCGCCCCATAGGGTGACTCATGCGGAATCGTGCATTACTCGTGGAAACGAGATCATGATTTTTCCAACCACGGCCTTCTCGAACACCTTTAGTCTATGATAGCCCTAACAGGTGAGCGAGGTATTTATTATTTTCTTTTAGTGTTTAACTACCCATCCCCTAATTATTTAGTTAGGTTTTCACTTTTTACCCTAACTCTACTGTGGGTTATCCTGACAGCCCCTTTGTGCACCGGCGCCCACATAGAGCCACTCTCCTTAGAATTTCCTAACATACAACAAACATAAGGGCTTAAACCCTCAAGTTCACAACACACAAGGTAGCGACTTGCGAGGTAAAAACCATCTCACCAAACTCTTACAAAATGATAGCTTAACAAAAGAATAAGACTCAATTACGTCCACAAGGAGAGTAGAACTAAAAACCTTAACTAATTACACTAAATCTCATAACCTCTGGAAGTTCAACGACAACCCTATAACCCATAAATAAACTCAAGTTAACTCTACACAAAAAATCTCAATAAAGGACATCATAAAATAACTTACTGTTTATTCAATATCAAGGGATGATTTAATAACATAAACCCTAAAATCAAACAATCATCTTCGTACGTAAGAGTTTCTGTTTCAAAAATTCAACCAATAATTTCCTCAATTAACTTTGCTAATAAATGACAATTAAATAAGTTTAAATAATCTTTTAATTCAAATATCTCCCAAAGGAAAATATATAATCATATTTAGTCTATCATCTACATTATAATATCCCCAATTAAAAAAAAACATGTTTATTTATTTATATATATATATATATATATTCTTTTATATATATACATATATATCAAAAATCAAATCTAATTAATTTCCAAAAAATTCGAATAACAAATTAAAATAAATTATAAAAACTTTATTTCATTTTTTTTTTAAATAACAAATAAAATAAAAATATAAAAAAAACTTTTTAAAAGTTATGAGGCAGCCCCCAGAATCAAGGCGGCCTCCCATAGGAGGAGGATCGCGAGGTCCCAAGGATCAGCAAGGAGAAGAGTTTCCACGGGATCAGTCAGACAGCTAGCCCTTAGGATCGATGTGCGCTGCCCACTAGGCTGCAAGGATGGTACGTGGCCATGCCCGGCCCCTCCCGGCCACCAATAATTTTTAATTTAAATTCTAATTTGCCATATATACTTTTAAATGTAATCCAATATATTGTTTTATATAAATTCTAAATCTAATTAAGCACGGAAGTCTTCGCTGATTTATATATGTGTATAATAATTTTTTTAAAGAATACAAGCAGTAGAACATCATATAACATATATATATTTTTTCTCGCATAATTACATGGTGGAAATTATTTAATTTAAAATCAGCAAAGAGAATTTTTCCAGCAAGATAATAAAAAAACAAAAATATGTATAGAGTAATTTTAAATTTCAAAATGAATTTATTGGTTCTCAGTTTTCATTACACAGATTTTTTTTTTTTTTTAATTTCTCATGTTTAACAATGGGGTTTTGAAATAAAATTGCACAGAGATTTTTTTTTTGTTTTCTATTGTTTTCACAGAGTTTCAGACAGGTTCTAAAAAAATAAGAAAATATATTTTACAGAAGTAACAGAGAAAAGAAACTCCTACAGGAAGAAACTGACAATCTTTCAAGGAATGTAGGAATTTAAAACAAGGTAAAAATAAAAGAAAGGAACCTGTTTTCTGTAGGTTGTAGAAATAAGAGCTGCACCAAAACTGCCACAGAACCCTTCAGCCGTGAAGCTTTTCCAAATTTCCAAAGGAAATCCCTGCAGCCTCTTTCCAGCCGTGAAGCTTTTCCAAAGGAAATCCCTGCAGCCTCTTCCAAATTTTTCAAACAAAACACCCAAAATCACACCAATTAACACAGTAACCCCAAAAGAAAAACCTCCATTTCCCTCTTATAGCCAAAAAATTTTCCTGAGAGCCCCTTTCTGTTTCCCCATGCCTGTTTTTCTTCCGGGAATCATTTCCTCCACCAAACACATTAATTTTTCCACTCCTCCCCGTACAACTCCCCATAAAAGAAAATTTAATAATTTTATTTTAAAATCAATTTTATTTTATTTTATTTTTATAATTAATTTTATTTATTTATATTCTATTTTATTTATTTTATATTTTCTTTCTATTAACATTGCAAACTCTAATACACTATTTTAATTAACTCTAAATAAAATAAAATATAACATTTAACATTCAAATCATCAATCAAAATATGTAAGTACTTTTTTATTTTTATTTTTTATAATTAATTTTATTTATTTATATTTTATTTAACTTTCAAATAATCATAATAACATAGTTAACTTCCACAACTCTTTACAAAATTAATTAAATCATAACCAACGAAATTTTAATTAGATTACATCTAAAAATAATCCAACACCAATACATTCACCTCCAAAAATAAATAAAACAAAGACAATCAAGGACTCACAGTAGACGGACTTGGGACGAGAATTCTTTTCGAACCACTCCTTTTTTCAACATCAATCCCATTGGGTTTATTTTGATGCTCGCCTT
>VDFB02101297.1:0-26442 GCA_007258455.2 Sequoia sempervirens | reverse complement strand
GAAGAGAACAATAAGCAGCAAGAGAGCAGGCTAAAGCAAGGGAAGAGAGGCAATGGAGAAGGGAGCGAGAAGCTATGCAAGCTAGGATAAACAACCTTGAGAGAAGTAGAAGGAGAGAAGAACAAGAAGACCAAGAAGACAATGATGAAGAAGAAGAGCATGTGAGGGTAAATCAAGAACAACCAGTAGATGAGATAGAAGACCTTGAGGAAAGGAGGTTATTAAGATTGTTGAAAGCAATACAAGGTCATGGAGGAAAGAGTCACATAGATTTTCCTATCTATCAAGGACATATGGATAGTGAAGAGGTGTTAGGATGGCTTGATGCCTTAGACAACTATTTTGAGTTTGAAGAGATGGAAGAAGAGAAGAAGGTTAAGTTTTCCAAAACCAAGTTGAGAGGTAAAACATTAACATGGTGGACTAGTTTTCAGAATGATAGGATGGCTAGGGGATTGGAAAATTTTTCTACATGGGCAAGAATGAAGAGTTTGGTCAAGGAGCAATTCTTACCATTTGATTATACAATTCATGTGAAGAGGATGAGATAGAATTTAAAGCAAAAATACATGGATGTGATGTCCTATACAATGAAATTTCACAAGCTTAGTATCAAAGGAGGATATGAGGAAGAAGATGGAAAAGTAGCCATTTATATCAATGGTTTGAGGTATAACTTACAAGATGAAATTGGTTTGCAGGTACCAAGGACATTAGGAGAATGTTTTCAGTTGGCCATTAGAGTAGAAGAAAAGGTGAAAAGGAAGCAAGAGAGGTCAAGCAATGGTGGAAGAGGGGGTAGTTCTAGAAGAGGTAGAGGTAATAGAGAACAAGGGCAAGGCAACAATGATAAAGGAAGCAATGACAAAGGAAAAGAGGTGTTTTCAGATCAAAGAGGAGGATACAGTCAAAGAGGAGGAGGCAGATTCAAACAAGGTAGAGGCACATTCATAGGTAGGTGTTTCAATTGCAATGAGCCAGGGAATCCCTCTTTCAAGTGTCCTAAATGGGAACAATCAGATAAGGGCAGAGATAGGAGGGCCAATTTGGTACAAGAAGAAGAAAATAAAAAGGAGGAGCCAAAGACATTTATGGCAGGCCCTGAAATTGATGGTGAGTTCCTTATGGTAAAGCAAGGGGAAAGACTTCATCAAGAGGAAAAGGTAACCATTTTCAAGAAAAATTGTTTAAGCCATGTTAAATTATGTAGGTTTCTCATAGATTCAGGATCACATAGCAATTTGGTTTCATCTGATATGGTAGCCAAGTTAGGGATTGAAACGTATGATCATCCTACTCCCTACAAGGCCACTTGGGTAACTCAATTGAAACATGTAGAGATTAGTAAGAAGGATTATGTGGATTTTTCAATTGGAGCATATCAGGCTAGGGTGCTTTGTGATGTCATTCCAATGACTTGTGGTCATATCATTTTAGGGAGACCATGGTAGTATACTAGGCAGACAATGCATGATGGATACAATAATACATATTTGGTTCACAAGGGAGGTAATAGGTATAAGTTGAAGCCTTTTCCTTTGGATTAGTTAAATGAAAATTTTGTGATCTATTTTGAGAAGCATTTGTAGGTGGATATGCAGGGTAAGACAGGGGAAGATACTAGTTGGGTGAAAGATAACAAGTTGTAGTCGAGACATGAGGTATACAGTCCTAAAAATTAGAACATTTGGGACTTGGGAAGTATCAAGATTGGGGGTAATGAATGCCCTATTGTTGAGGGTATCAGAGGTGGTGTTTACCTGCAAAGAAATCAGTGGAATAAAGGCAAGAACAGAGTACAAGGACAGACTGAGATCACATAGCAAGGAGGACAAAAAAATCACTATTTTGATTCTAATATGAGTGCAGGCTGGCAGAAAAGGAAGAAGGTGACTTTAGGAGATTTCATGATCTGTAATCAAAAGGTGCAGACATCCAAGAATAAGGAGAAATGTGATGGAAAAAAGTTGGATACTTCTTGGGGCAAGAATCTTTTCATTCCTGGGGAGTATGGTGCAGGGGCACCCAAGCTCCTTAAGGGTCACTTGAAGGGTCAGGAGATTGTAGGGGTCATGAATACCTATCAAATATATCAGAGCATTAATTATGCCATTTTGGAACCTATAATTTCCTTTGGAGTGGATAAATGTATTGGAAGGATCAAAAGTCCCGAGGGTCCTGATAAGGACCCTAGGACCAAACTGCATTGTAAGTGGACCAATAGTGTCCTATTAGTTTAGGTAGGAATATAATGTTTTAATTAAGTCAAATAAGGTTGAATAATAAAATGTAATAGTTTTGGAGGGTTTTTAGTTATTAGGAATCAATAAGTTAGATGTTGGAAATTCAAATTTTTAAAACCAATGGCTAGTTTTAGTTTGGGCGGGTAAGTAGGTTTTAGATGTTTTAGCAATAATAATGTAATAAAATCAATCCTAAACGGTTGGAGAAGTTGGGAGATAGGTATACAAAGTTGGAAAAGTCATTTGTATGGAAGACTTGTTGATGTTGCAGATATTGTACAGGCTGTTTTAGGAAAACCAATAAAAACTTTTGTCTTCTTGCATTTTTTTGAGTTTTCTTGATGAACTTCTGATTGATATTGGTGATTTGTTCAATTGGATGAATTAGGGGCTTGTATTTACATGTTTTAAAACCTCATGTATGTCCTGATAAGCCATAATAATCAGTTCTTTGCATATTACAACTGACTGTCTACATAAATTCTAATTTTTCACTATTTTTTGAGAGTTTTCATGAAAACCTGATCCATTTCATGGAGGATAGTGACTGTAACCTATGAAATGGATCACATCTAACATGTATTATACATAAATAACATGGTAATGTGCAGGAAGGAGGGATTCTAAGGTGTACACCAAGATTTGACTAGGCAAGGTGCATAGGAATGGTGCCTAAGGTATAGCAATAGGAGTTCTACCTGAACAAGGGGCATGTTTATGAGTTGGAAATGTTAAAAAATGTTGATTTAATGGTGAAAAGTTAAAGAACAAGATTTGAGTAGGGTTGCTTTGAAAAAGAGGGCTAATTAGCCTAAATTTTGTGGAAATAATAGGTTTTGGAGAGATTGATCCAAAACAACTACCATTATGGTTTGAGTATGTTATATAATGCGAAAAGGGGTATTTGAATCAGACATTGGTTTTGGGAGTCATTTGGAAAAGTTGTGAGAAGAGTCCATAAAACCATCGTTGGAGACTTAGTTAGCTAGAAGCCTAATCAAGGTGGATAAGAGGTTGAGTTTGAGACAAAGGCTTGGGGTTTTGTAATCATTCAAGACAAGTTTAATTGTGTTCCTTAAGATCATTCCAAGGGTTTGGGTCCATAAGGGAGGGATATAAATCATAAGTGAACCATTGAAGCCTTATTTCCTTAAGGGTGCCTAGAGGAGAGTTTAAGAGTGCATCATAGTAGACCTTGAAACTTTGTGTTTTTTTCCTAAAGTCCCATCCCCTCTGCATCAAATATCAACTGGCACCTGTATCTTTAGTCTTTCCTTCAACCAGTCAAGAATTGTGGGTTTTTCGACGATGTCTTCTCCTTGAATATTCACTCCACCTAGAGCATCCAAAATTCTCTCAAAGTGGAAATAATCCCCTCTTGAAATTCCTCATTTTGGACATCCATTTCATTGTCTGAACCAAGAACTTTTATGCCCGTAGGAGAAGGGGGATCATCATCATTTATTTGGATTGGTTCAATATTGTCTTCTCGAATCGTAGAAGGAATTCTCATGTCATCTAGTGAATCATCTATAGTATCCACTATCTCATCAATATTCCTTGACATAGCGGAATGAGATGGCTCCACCCTTTGTTTCCTTTGAACAGGTTCTGTGCCTATAAATGCTTCTTTCCTTTTCTTGGAGTTGGTATTCTTGACCAATTCAACACTGTGGGATGCTCCTACATTTGAGGAGTATGATTTTTTTCCATCTATCAAACCATAAGTGAGTGTCACTCCTTTCTTTCTTAAATTCTAAACCTACTGATTGACTCACTATCAAGAATACTTTACCATTGGTCTCATTAATCTGTTCAAATCCACATGGTCAGGCTTTGACCACTTTACTGCATGAAGAGGTTGAATTTCATTGAAGCACGACTAGATGTACTCTCCATCATCCTCCAGTTGATCGGGTACTTGGAATAGTTCAGTTGCTCTAATTAAATTTACTGGCAATCGGGACCAAAATTTCTTCTTGACCTCATACTCTTTAGTAGCATTCATCTAGAAACTTTCTAATTCTACCTTATGTCTGTATCTTTTTCATCCATGGCCTAAATGTGATTATGAGAGTCAAAGTTGGCCCTGGATTTTTAAGTTGTGAATGGATACCATTGGATCTCCAATCTGGCGCTTTCAGCTGCTTGATCTGATGAACAAGAGTCCTCCATGTTTCCAATGAAGAATGGAAACGTGACTGCTACTTTGCTTTTCGCCCTTTGAAAGCCTTGGAATGTTTCAAGCTACCTAAGGACTTCTAGTAGGATCATCCTGTTAATAGGAAAAATTGGAAGCCTATAAGGAATTCCATTGAATTCCTGGATCCTTATATACGTGAACCTTGGAAATTGGATGAACCAAGATCCATATCTATTGATTAAACTTTTGGCTTCATGAGACAGCTGCTGGTGAGTTCCTCCTAGAAGTATTCTAGTGATATACATGAGGAAATCATCATGTGCCCACCTGAAGTGATATTTTTCTCTGAGTTGTAGCTGCAGGTAACATTCGTATGATTTAAATTCATTCTCACCATTTCCTACTACACCCTTGCATATTAGTCCCAAATACTTGTAAGCTCTGGCTAGCAAATAGATTTGGTAGGAACTCATGTGGAAAGATTTTGTCTTTTCCAAATTAAGTAACTTGTGGAGATTATTGCTAATCATTCGTAACCAATTAAACATTTTCACACCTGAAGTAATTTCATCCATAAAATAATATATCCATGTCTCAAAATATTGGCATATAGGATTGCCAACAATCCTATTGAGCAATAAGATGATATCCTCATAATCCTCCTTAAAATTTGTATGCTGTAGCTTCTTGGGTATTTTCTTGTAAGGGGCTCTTCGTTTTTCCAGCCATTCCTTGTTGAATTTTTTGGTGCAGAGTACATATTGGTCCTCATATAACTTTCGGACATCTTCTTTAGACTTGTAGGAGGTCCGGTTATATGCTGGGATAGCAAATGCCTCTTGGTTTGCTAACTCTCTGAGATAAGCTAATACCCTCCCATCAGGTGCAATGATTTGTCTTTGCTCCGGATTGTAATGTCTAGCGCATTCCACCATCAACTCAACACATTCTATTGCTGGTGAAAATCCGGTTGCCTGGAAGATGCCATTTCTCACCATCTAATGAGAAATTTGTGTTGGAATGATTCCATTAAGTCCACACATCCTTTCCTTAAATTCAGTGAAGTCTACGTGCCCAAGATCAGTGTCTTTGATATCCTTCCACTTGGAATTAATTTTGGATTCTGACTACAAACCTTTGATGGAAAACTTCATCTTCGCTTTCTTTGATGATTCCCCCTGTGTGGTCATCAACCTACAATAAATAAATAAAAAAGTAACATTAGCATGGAGACTTTTAAATTTAACAGTTTTCTGGTCCTTCATTTGAAAGTTCTTTATTTTCAGCTTGCTAAAAAGATAAATTTCTGCGAAAAAGCAAGCTGAAAGAGGGAAAATTTTCTCAAGTTTTGAAAAATTATGCCAGAAGAATGGAAAAAGAATGGAAGAATTTAGCCAATTCAATTCAAAAATTCTTGAAAGTAACCTCTGGTTGCAAATTAAATTCAACCTCTAAAATTTTTCTCCATAAATCCAAGAAAAGATGACGCCTTTTGTTGGAGATTACGTCCTTCAGTCAAGAATCTCAACTTCAATATTCTATCTCTCTCAAATTTTCTATCTCATGAAATTTATATCCCTTGAAAAAAATTCTATCTCTCAAAATTTGGAGAAATCTTAACTTCTTCAATCGATCTTGTGAGTTGAAAATGACTTGAAAACTCAATATAAAGTCGAGGAGTTTTATTTAATTTAGTAGTTTCATAGTTTTTCTCAAGTTCGATGAACTTGGACTCATTTTTTTCTTGCTTTTCAAGGAAAGTTTCTAAATCTTCACTCTTCATCTTTATCTTTATCCACAACTTTGAAGTTTATACTTTAAAGCTCAATTTTTTTTCTAAGTGTTTGGAAATAATTAAAGTTTTAATATGACTTTTTTGATTTTTTCAACCTTTAATTAATTTATTTTATCCATGTCTTTTTTTTATTTGTCTTGGCGAATCTCACTCAACTTCATGGATTTTATCTCATTCTCCCTCATTGCAGGTTTTCCATTTCTTCATGGTCGAACTTCCTAACACTTATTCTTGTTTGCCAAGGTCGAATTTCCATTGCCTTAGTCAATTTTTTTCATCCCAAGGGCAGACTTCATCAATATTTTTCCATTTTTTCTAACTTCTCCTTCCAAATTTCCATTCATTGCTTCATGTGGCAGATTTGGAGAATATTTTTCCAAAGTATATCTCTCTCATCATGAACTTGTTCTTCATATTGATCTTCCATGGCATTTATACTTAGCCAAAATTCATAATTTTCTCTCTTTTCTTGAGCTTGGGCGGACTTTGAAGAAGTCTTGCCATTCATTTTTAAGGCGGACTTTGAAGAAATCTTTCCACTTGTCTTATACTTGTCAAAATTCTAACTTTTCTTCCTTACTAAGCTTGGGCAGACTTTGAATCTGTCTTTCCAATTTCCCATACTTAGCCAAAATTCCAAGAATTCTCTCTTATTCCAAGCTGGGCAGACTTTGTGGTTGCCTTTCCATACTCAAGGGCAGACTTCAAGGTGAATTTGCCACATCTTCTTCCTCCAAGGCAGACTTTAAGATGGCCTCTCCATGTCTTGGGTGGACTTCCTAGCTTCCTTGCCATTCTCCATCAACTTGGGTGGACTTTCAAGAAAGTTTTCCAAGCTTCTTTCCTTCATGGCAGACTTTAGGAAGGCTTTTCCATATGCATCTTCAGCATGGTGGACTTTCCATTGGTCTTTCCATTTCCCCATCCAAGGCATGGCATACTTTCAAGAAGATTTTCCTTTCCACAGCAAGATGGAAAAACTTCTATGAGCTCTTTCCATTGTTTTTTGAGCAAGCTTCTTCAAACTTAGGCTCTTTTTCACCCAAGGGTGCCATGAATATCATGCTGGTTTCTTCGCCATGTGCCTTTTGTTGATTTTTGCGGATTTTGCATAATTTTCATCTGATTTTTGATTCATTTTTTGATCTAAAGACCTGATTTTTGGTTTCCTTTTGATTATTTTCCTAATTTTCACATTGCTCTTCCATGCTTTTTAGTTGATTTTCTTGATTTTTGCATTGATTTTCTCAGATTTTTCGTTGATTTTCTAATTTTTGCTTAATTTTTTGACTTGGAGGTCAGAAAATTTTGAACTCATAACATGTGAGATCTTGGAACTTTCCAAAAATAGGAACTTTCTAAAAATAGAAAAGCAAAAAATCATCCCTAAAAAATAGGGAAACCAGATTGGTCCAAAAGTGCCAAAAATGAAAAAGGAAAAAGGAAAAATCCCTAAAAAGTAGGAGGTGTCAGAATTGAATGAAAGCATAGGCGATCCTTGTCCTCTAGCCTTTCTAAGTCCTTCTATGATGTTTAGGCATGGTTTTAGGCTTGAACTCTCCACTTGACTTGGGTGACTCTCAAAAATTTCGTAACTGTAAACTCTCAAAGTAGTTACCTTATGAGACTGTTATGCTAAGGAAAAACCCCACAAACTAGCAAACTACTGGGGGTCCCCATTTACAATGGGGCAATGTCTGAAAAGGTCACGACATCTGGTGACTCCATGTGGGGAATTTTTTTGAACATTCAAGAGATAGTACCCATTACGAACCCAAAATCTTAAATTAATTGAAACTAACTTACCTCTCGGTGAAGAAGAGTACTCAAAAGGGAAGAGAAATCCTAAACTGTATCAAGATGCTTTATCCTACAATTACAAGTGTGTGCAAATTCATTTATTTATGCCTCGTAAGACCAATATGACTCTTTGGTTCTATCACGGCATTTAGTTT
Organism: Sequoia sempervirens; assembly: GCA_007258455.2. NCBI lineage: Eukaryota > Viridiplantae > Streptophyta > Pinopsida > Cupressales > Cupressaceae > Sequoia > Sequoia sempervirens. Next base: position 18,306 of record VDFB02101297.1, on the reverse strand, counting down.
TGTCTTAACTCCAAAAGCATCCTTGGATAAAGCCTCGCTGCTAGCGAGCGTCCATAGCACCGGCAAGGTTATCTTCTATAATCTCATGAAGATTTCTCTACTTCCAGCGATTTATTTTATTTTATTTTGTACACCAGTAGAGATGTCCGCACACCCAAAAGCCAAGTGTTTTTATCTTTCATTTTTCTTCTTTTAATTCTTTTGATATTTTTTTCTTTTTCACATATTTCCTCACTTTGGCTTGTAAGCAATGAAGCTCACATGGGTTTGAGCATTATAGCGGTACTGAAGGAAGACTTTTGATTTAGCCATGACTTCTCCTAGGAGACCATAATGACTCAGAGGATTCATTAAGTGTGTAAAAATATAATAACTATAAGACTCAGTGTCAAGACACAATATATGACTTCCTTTCCAGTCAAGCACGAACCTTAACCTTAATATACTTCAGAAACAATTAATCTAGGATTCTAAGATTCTCCACAAATATTTATCCAAGGAATAATCCTAACATACCTTGGTGAGGTCAATCCAGAATGTGTATGTAAAACAACATCACCTTTCTTGCAAAATGGGACACCCTCCTTATTTAAGACTAACCTAAGAAAACTAGAACCCTAAAGCAAACTATTCTAAAGAAAACTAATGAAAGAAAGTAACAACTAAACTAATGAAAGCAATCTAATCTAACTATGTACAAACAAGTCCCATCAAGGAAATCAGGGTTTGAAATAGTGTTTCAGAAATTTCCTGTTAACGGGCAATAGGATGTCCTCTCTGGTCAAAGTTTTCAATCTAAATGTGTTCTCTCCCAATATCTCAACAATTTTCTACGGTCCTTTCCACAAGTTATCAAATTTATCGTGGTCTCCTCTCCATTCAAGAGCTTTGTCCCAATAAAGGAATAGGTCAAAGATTCTGAAGGATTTTGTTGTGGAACGTTTGTCAAACCATCGTTTAACAACCCCTTGATGTTTTGAAAAATTCTTGAGAGCTTGATCTCTCTTCTCTTCCAGTAACAAAATATGTGAAAGATGAATTTGAACTCTTTCTTCTAGGTCTAGGTATTCTTGCATGAATCTCAGTGTTGGGACCCTTAGTTGAATGGGAAAAATAGGGTCTTGCCCATAGACTAAGTGATATGGAGAAGTTCCTAATGATTTCTTGGCTCTTGTTATATCTTCCCATAGAGAAAACCTGAGTTAAGAATGCAAATCTCTCATATTTTGATCCAACAATTTCTTGACTACATTAAGCAAATTTTCGTTCATCAACTCTACCAATCCATTACCCTAGGGGTAATAGTTTGAAGAAAATTTCAAATTGATCCCGTAGTCGAATGCCTAATTGGAAAAATTTAGGGAAGTGAAAGCAGAACCATTGTCACACACCAAAGCTTTGGGACAACTAAATCTAGTGATGATTTTCTCTTCTAGGAACATGATTACTGTATCTATCATACAATTCTTCAGTGGCTATGCTTCAGACCATCTGGTGTAGTAGTCAGTTGCAGTCAAAATATATCTGTGATGTGCTAAAGACAATGGATTTATCATTCCAATGAAATCAAGTCCCCACATTGCAAATGGTTTCACTTCCGTGATTAACTATAATGGCATGGTAGGATTCTTTTCATAAATGGTGGTAACTTGGCAGGTGTGGAAGGTTTTGACATGCTCATATGCATCTTTGAAGATAAAGGGCTAATAATACCCTGCTCTTAAAATTTGGTAAGTTGTGGCCTGACTTCCTCCATGTCCTGTCCTGAACTTAGAGTGAAAATGTTCCATGATTCTTTTGGCTTCATCATTTCCCACACACCTCAGGTAGATTCCTTTGTGGCTTCTTGTATACAACACTGATCCGTGTAGCATATAGCGTTGTAATTTGAACTTGCAAGCTCGCTTTTGCACTAAATTCATCTATGTGGGATACTTGTGATTTATTAGATATGTTGTGATGTCATAATACCATTCCTTCAAGGAGGTGTTAGTCAATACATACGTCTATTGCACTAGGCTAGGCCCTTTGATGGCCATTGTCTAAGCTATAGCTTTCCCATGAACTAACTTCATTGGTTGTAACTCAATATCATATTCTTGGATAGTGGTGACCCACTTTCCTCTTCTCTCTCCTGGCTCATTCTGCATTAAGAGCATTTTGACAGCTACATCAGGAATGATAGTGTAAACTTTACTCCTCAAGATGTAGTGTTTGAAATTTTTGATAGCCTTCACCAATGCTAGGGTATCTCAATTCTTCATCCTTCAGGAGTGAGCTCATAAAAGCTATATGATGTTCGTCTCTCTCTTTCATTCTCTGCATAAGCATTACAACACAAGAATGCTCTAATGTAAAGGAATACAAGTAGAAAGGCTTCATATAATGTGAGCTAACTAAGACAAGAGCCTTAGCTATGGCCTGCTTAATTTCATCAAAAGATTTCTTTGTTGGAAGTGTCCATTCCATCTTGGCGTCCTTTTTCAAAATCTTGTTTAAGGGATTTACTATCTCGGTGAAAATGGTGATAAATTTCTAAAAAAATTAATCTTTCCGAAGAAAGATCTCAATTCTTTTTGGCTTGTAGGAAAATGTATTCTTGAAATTGCCTCTATGTGTTAAGGATCAATCAATATCCCCCTTTTGGTGATCAGATGGCCCAATAACTTGCCCTCAGTGACCCTGAATATGTACTTCTTTGGATTTAAGGAAATCACATACCTTTGGCATCTTTGAAATACCTTTCTCAAGTCTTCTATGTGATCTTCCCTCTTCTTCAAAAATACTATCAAATCATCCATATAGATAATTATGCATTTCCCAATCAAATCTATGAAGGTGATGTCCATGGCCCTCTGAAATGTGGCTCCTACATTGATTAAACCAAAGGGCATTATTTTGTGAGCAAAGGTTCCCCATTTTGTTGTGAATGTTTTTTTCAATCTATCTTCATATTTGACAAGTACTTGGTTGTACCTAGAATATCCATCCAAAAAGGACATCATTTGTGAACCATTGATGATTTGTAAAACCTCATCGAGTGATGGTAAATGATAATTATCCTTTTCAGAGGCTTTATTTAAATTTCAAAAATAAAAACATAGCCTTATTTCTCCATTTTTCTTTTAGATTGGGATGATATTGGCGACCCACGTTGAGTGGCGCAATGGGAATATGATTCCTGCTGATAACAATTTCTTGACCTCCTGATGAATGAGTGGTTCCAATAGTGGGTTGACTGGTAGTTGGCGCTGCCTAAATGGTTTACTTCCTGGTTTGAGTGGAATCGTATGTGTGATGATGGAAGTATCATAAGTCTTTAAATCTTCATAGCTCCAAGCTATGACATCAGGAAACTCCTTTATACTCTGAATTATCCCAGCCTTTTCCTCTGGTGAGCAAGCTTTACCTATGCATACATTCTTGACCTCATCCTCAGTTCTTAGATTCAATTTCTCATACTGGTCCCCCTCAATCCTCTGGTTCTTCACTTGATCAATTTTATCTTGGTCGAATATTATTTCTAATTGTATCATCCCCCTTGGAATGATGTTTTTCTTAAGATTCATGATTCCATCTTCATCAAATTCTGCTTCTCTTATTGTCTCATCTTCATCAATAACTTTTGTTGCAAAAACATCTGAGCTTTGTAAGAACTCAAGAATGTGATCATTGTATTCAAATAATTGGAAATTTGTGATATTATTCAGAATTGATGGTATTGATGATAGCTCAACTGTAAACTAACTTATACCATTCATGGAAAGTGGCTCTAATGAACTAGCAACTTGTGCCAAGGAATTCACAACTTGATTACTTGACTAGTTTATAGACTGAATGTTAAAAGCTTTGAATCTCTCAATAAGATCCCATACTCTATTGCGGTAACGAGCTAACCTCTTATTATGAGAAACATATTGCTTCTTTATCTACTTCATGACTATTTCTGAATCTCTAAGAGCATGTAATAGCTTTGCTCCTTTCCTCAGTGCTAGCAGTAATCCATGAATCAATGACTCATATTCTGCTACGTTATTTGTTCAGGGGAATTCTAGTCTGTGAGATGCAAGATATACTTCTCTGTTTGGATTGATTAACTCAAAACCAGCTCCATCTCCTTTCTTTGACTTGGATCCATCGAACCTTAAGATCCAAACTTGTTCTTGCTGCAGAGGCTATGGATCTGTGTTTCCTTCTTGAGAATCTTGGTCAGATTCTATCTCTTGTATTCTTGTTGAGGTAGAGCTATTAATACAATTGACCTCTGCATGGCTTGAAAGGCCCAATGTTTTTGAAATTATTTCCTGTACTTCTTCTATGGCCTTGTGGAACATCTTGCATATGAATTTAGAATGGGAAACATTGTGGATTCAACACCAATTTGGAAGCAATAGATCTTGAATATAAATATTTTCATGTAATTCTGCCTTTAATTGATCAATTTTCTAGACAAAGTTTCTAAAATTTTCAAACATTTCATCATTATCCTAGGATCTTTCCCCCTTTTTGATATGTGCATCGGTGGAATCAATCATCTAGTTGCTTTCCTGAGATGACCCATGCAACATGAGGACTTCATTCACTTTAGGCCTGTAAGAGCCTAAATCTATTTCTAGAAACAAGATTTCATTGTTCTCTCCATATTCAGTAATTGTTAGCTTGAGTCTTGGTGTGCAATCAACCCTTATCTGGTTCATGACTCCTTTCCATGGTAGCCACATGTGAGAAAAAATTCTGTAGAAATGTATCCATTTAGTATTCTTGACCAATCTCTACTCAAAAGCATGTTGTACCCATCTGGGATATCCACAACTGAAATGTCAATACAACTTTGTATTCTTGGGTCTGTTGCTAATTGCATGTGGATATTATTTAATTCTCCCATAACTGGGACTTCTATCTTATCTAACTGAGTGACCTTCTTGTTGGTTCTTGTAGGTACAAGTCCTAATCTCTGGCAGATAGCTAGTGGCATCACATTGCTCAAAGTACCAGAATCTACTAGGAAATTGTGTAACATATATTCTGACTCATAGCAAAATGGGGCGGGCTCATCTTTTCCTTGATAGAAGACTACTGGGTGTCTCTCCTGACTGCTGATATCTTTATTTTTCTCTCTTTGTGTTCTAGGAGTAAGCTCTTTCTTCGGTGGAGTTTGTGGTCGTTCACTTGTCAAGACCTCCTCTTGAAATATGTCTGTATCCATAAGAACTTCTGGCAACATGTCTCTTTGATTTGAATTTTTAGACGATGTCTGGGCCATTCCCGCAATATTAAGAGATCTTTGTGGAGCATCAGATATGTCGCCTGACACCTCTAACTCAACAATATTTTTTTATTTTCCAGAGCATTAGGTACTCCTCTATTAGGGACATTCTGGTTACGAACATTCTATGAAGTGTTTCTTGGAGCGACAACTTTAGTCAAATTGCCTAGAAGAGTTTCTCGAATCTCTAGAATTCTCATCAACTTGATCAAAGGTAAGCTGACCTTTATTCTTTTAATTTTTTCTAACATGTCTAAACTTAATCTCTCTAGTTCTTCTCTTGGACGTTCTTTTGTTTGTGTTTGATCCTGCTTAGCTTGAGTGCTCACTTGCCTTGTTTGCTGCACCTGTGGAACATTAGCTTGTCTTGTTCCATTCAGCTGGGCATTCTACTAGCGATATTCTGGTGAATCTCTAGGAAGAGATGGCACATTGGTAGCATTTGGATTTGGCAGAGTCTGGAAATTATTTGGAGGAATAGATGAAGTCAAGGGTTCATTTTGGTGAGTATTCCTCTGATATACCCTGAATGGGTTTCCAAATGATTGTTGGAGTACTTCTTTGGTTCCTTCTACCAATACATTGTTATACAGTGGAGGGAAACTGTAACCACTCATTGAAATTGGTTGGTTTGATGGGTCTTGAGCTTCCAGTCCATCTTGATATCGTGGCGCCTCCACTAGGCCATTTGTAGATGTGGGTGGAAATATTTGATTGGGATGATATTGTGGGTATTCTTGGGATGAAAATTTGACACTCTCAATCATGAGGGCCTAATCATATCTTGGTACAGGAACTAGTTCATATCTGGTTACTGGATGATCTTTTTCCTCTGAATTCTTCCTCTCACTCCTGAAAAATATCCGCGGCTACTTGGAACTCGTGACACTATAACTTAGAATTTTGATATGTATTATGTAGTCTACACCATCCTGATAATGCTACCTCAACTAGGAATACCTTGTATGCGGGATAGTTGTCACCAGGCGGATTATCCAAGGGCATCGAAATAGTACCGTTGTTAGGCCTAGTGTTCTAGGTCTTCTTTTGGAAGCCTGAATTGTTATTCTGGAACCCTTGGTTATTCCATTAATATTTCTGATTGTCCCTTTGGTAATTTTTATTATCCCTTGGGTAGTGACCTCGACCTTGGTAGTTCCCTTGAGGTGACTGATAATTCCTTTGAAAATTTTGTATGTGGCTAGTCTGGCCTTTCAAATATGTGACCTATGTTGACAACTTCTTGACTTGTTCAATCAGTTCCTTCATCTCATCGTTCTCTTCCTAAGTTTGGCTTGAAGTTGCCACATTTTGGAGGTATATTGGTTGTGTCAGTGGAAATTGGGATATAGGCATCCCTAGGTGAAGGACCAATTGATTATTTGTAGGAGGGATTGGATTCATCAAAGGTGTGTGATGAGCTAATGTTGGATTGATATCTTGAATTTGGTTCGGGGTGGCCGAATTTCCTAAGTAATTGAGTGGAACTTGAGCCATGCCTACTCCTAGACCATTACTGGCCGTAATTGCTGCAACATATGCCTCTTTCAAGTCTGTTGGGGCTGAATTCTTTGACTTTACGAACATGGAGGTAAGACGATCCAAAGCTTTGTAATAGATTGGCAGTGCCACTGCATCATCCAAATTGTAAGGATCTCTTAACCTTGTATAGGCCCTGTGGAATCTATTATTGAACGTGCTAATCAGTTCATGTTCTTGTATTTTTACCTCTACAAATTGTCTATATAGATCACTTGGGGAAATTGGTGCTTTGAACTTTTCTAAGAAAGTAGCCTTCATTTCTTGCCAACTGCGAATGGAGTTAGTTGGAAAATGGATATACCAGTAGGAAGCCTCCTCATCAAATGTGTAAGGAAATAGCCTGTAGGCAACATCTTCTTCTTGTATATCTCTGTTTTGAAGGAGATCTTCAAAAAGATTAATATGCTCATCAGCGGTGTTGCTCAAGTCACTACTACGAAACTTGGAACAAAATTGCTCTGGGTTCTTAGGTAAGTCATGATAAGCGGAAAATGTCATGGGTGACACATTAGCTGGATGCCACGCCATTGGAGCATTTGGTTGTTGAATTGGTTGTGCAGCTATTGAAAGCTATACATTGCTTAGTTGAGCATCACTTGGAACTAGGGTATGCGGTGGTGAAGTTTGGAAGGATCTTCCTCACTTGGTGCTTCTTTACTGGGATCAACTATGCTTGATGACTCTCCTTGTGATGCTTCAAATCTCTTTCTTTATCTATAAGGCGATAGTTCTAAAAACTCCTTGAAGGAACTTGGAGTAGATCTAGCAATTCTTTGAAGTTTTTCTACTGAAAAAGAACCGATTCAATCTAGAGTATCTTTCTTCAAGCTTGTTAAGGTGGCATAGGGGCTGCTAGAGGAGCTGGCTGATTTTCTTGTTGAACTTGTTGATTGGATAGCTAGTTTTTTTGTCATTGCTGGGCTTCAAATATTTCGATAAGCCGATCTCTTTGGAATGCAACTTTAATACGTTGGGCTCTTTCTTCATCTTCCTCAAGGATAAAGCGCATTCGCATCCAGTCAGGAGCGCTTCTTCTAACTATCCACACTAAGCTGATCAATTCAGTAAGGATGTCTTTTTGTTCATCATGGAAACACAAATTTGGTTGTAATATTTCTAGTTGGAAACCTTGGTCTGGATCAGGAATGTTGTCCGGGAGCACCATCCTTCATCTTATCAATAAAATTTGAATTTGAAGATGAGCTTGTGGCGAATGATCATTCTATCTCTTCAAAAGATTGTTTTAGCTAATCAATCTTTGTCCTATCAAGTCCCTTTTGATTGCTTCTTCAATTTTTCTTCCCCTTTCCTCTTCCCTAGCAAGGACACGGCTTGTTAGTCAAAATTGAGCGTGATCTGTCTGTGACTTCTAGGCTAGTGAGTACAACTAATCAATAATATCTGTTGGTCTTTGTTCTGGTTGTTCAAAGGGTACATCAAAAGGGAACTCATGTAGTAAAACCATATCACATCATGTATACTTCCTTAACTTGTCAGCAATTCTCTCTTATTGGTTCAGGCCCTCCTAGCGCCAATTCTTATGTTGGTGTATGTTTTATCATCCATTGAACACTTCAAAATAAAATGTCCAAAGACACTCTATCCTCTCTTGAACAAAATCACTGTGCATCCTAAGATTGCGAGAAGATCATATGGTGACTCCAAGGTTTCTTTTGTCAGGTCATGACATGTGCATAAGTTCAGTGGTTGTTGTGTTTTGCTGGTAATACACAAGGGGACTTACGGCAAAGGAAGTCTTCACATGTTTAAGGACTTAGATGGGTTTGACATTAAATGCTTCTTCTTTTGGGATTTTCAGTTGGGATTTAAAAAAAAGAGTTCAAAAAGACAAGGGTTGAGGAGTTCTATTCTATGCCTAAGAATTCAAGGGACAGTGAGGATTGGGTGAAACTAGTAACCACACTTTGTTTCGCCCCCCTAGGACAACTATGCAAAGTGGGTGCAATCTTCAAGGGGTGTGATTATAATTTTCATATCTTGAACAATATTGATCTAGAATGAAGTTACACATCCACAATCAAAAGCTCAGGCTAAATTTATGCATTGAATAGAAATCATCCATCCAACGAAAGTATGAGCAATATTTCACCATAAATCCATACGATCAAATCTTGCATTCATTTAATATTCATTCAAAATAAAATTCTACTTTAATTCTAATCTATTGTTCTATTCTAACTTTAATCTATTGTTGAAGAAGCTATGTAACCTTGCACACCACTTGACAATAAAAGTAATTCAAAGAAAATCATGCATAAGAGATTTTATTATCGGAAGTAACATAACGCAACAATCTCATACACTTTCTTCACCCTGTGAAAGTGAGAGATGAGTTTATATAGAGTATCAAAAAAATAAATGAAAGGCCGAGATCAAAACAAATTGATGGTCGAGATTAAGACAAGTTAACCCTAATTAGGGTTGCCTAAAATAACATCATCAAAAATTGTGAGAAAGAAAAGTGGCGCCTGGAGCTATTTTCAAGGAATTTCATCCCTATCCTCTTGAGTTGTGGTGTGTTTAATGAATCTGGACACAATTGGGGTGATCTCTTCCATCGTGACTTGTGGCAGGACATTCATCCTGAATTACAGTCCATCCAAGTCTTCAACATTTCTGGCAAAGGTATCTTCCCACTCCAATTCATGTTTCATGAAGGCATCCCGGGTAGATAAGAGGTTTGCCACCCTAGTGAATTTCTAGCTCAGAATTGATCCTGTGATGGAAAAGAAGATTTCTGGAGTTTTGCGCTTAATTTTTTCCAGCTGCATGTCCTTCTCCCAAATGATCTCCTCAAATATATCTGTAGCTATGAGGTAAATCCTACTTTGAATTTCTCGGATTTTCTCTTCAATTCTGAGTCCATCAGCCTTCACCCTTTCCAGAATCTCACTTTGTGCTACCAATGTCCAATACCAAGCAAGGAACTCATAAGCGGCACCTGTTGCGATTATTTTTCCATCAACCAACTCCTATTTCAGAACTCCCTTTAACACTCTAAGGCATGGGATGATTCTCTCCTGAATGTCTGGGAGATTGTCCTAAATTTTTGTCATAATGACAAGTTTGGAGAGTAATGAGGAGGTTTGTCCATAGGCTAGTGACAATCTCTCCATAAATGCATTTGCTTCCATACTTTTACTAGCCATCCATTCCTTAGCTTCCTTAGTTGTAGCCATATCCCTTTCTATTTCCTTAGTTGTTTCTTGTGAGGAGTTTAGAAGAAGAGGAGCTGCTGTGTTATCCTGATTGAGTGGTTTGGTTAGATGCAAAATGTACTCCTTCAGGCTTTTGACCTCCTTTTTATATTTCTTCTTCTTTGCCACTTCCTTCTCCAGTCTCACCTTGATTGTAGAAACAAAGTTGTCTAATTCTTCAATTTCATGGGCCTTTGTTGTTGGGCCCAAATCAACAGTAGTAATGGCATACTCATGAGGAGCAATACTATCCTGTATTTTTTCAACTGTTGGCATGACAATCTGTACTAAATAGTTGCTTGCTTCATCCCTTTGGATAGTTGAAAATTTCTTGGTAAGCTTCTTTGCAGCAACTTGTTCTAACCTAGCCAAGAAATTTGTAGTATCATCCTCCTCCTGAATCTCAACTAGCATATGTATCTTCAGTCTTTCCTTCAACCAGTCAAGAATTGTGGGTTGTTTGATGTCATCTTCTCCCTGAATATTCTCTCCACATAGAGCATCCAAAATTCCCTTCAGAGTGGAAATCATCCCCTCTTGAAATTCCTCATTTTGGACATCCATTTCATTGTCTAAACCAAGTGCTTCTATGCTCGTAGGAGGTGGCTCGTCATCATTTATTTGGATTTGTTCAATATTGTCTTCACGAATCGAAGAAGAAATTCTCATGTCAGCCAGTGAATCATCTATAGTAGCCACTATCTCTTCAATATTCCTTGACGCAACGGAATGAGATGGCTTTGCCCTTTGTTTCCTTTGAACAAGCTCTGTGCCTATAGCTACTTGTTTCCTTTTCTTGGAGTTGGTATTCTTGACCAATACAGCACTATGGGATGCTCCTGCATTCAAGGAGTACGATTCCATTCTATCTATCAAACCATAAGTGACTGTCACTCCTTTCTTTCTTAAATTCTGAACCTGTTGATCAACCCACCATCGAGAATACTTTACCACTAGTCTCTTTAATGCATTCAAATTCGTATGCTTAGGCTTTGACCACTTTACTATAGGAAGAGGCAAACTTTCATCGAAGCACGACTGGATGTACTCTCCATCATCCTCCAGTTGATCGGGCACTCGGAATACTTCAGTTGCTCTGATTAAATTTACTGGCAATTAGGACCAAAATCTCTTCTTGACCTCATACTCGTCAGCAACATTCACCCAAAAATCTTCTAAGTCAATCTTATGTCTGTATCTTTTTCCATCCATGGCCTGAATGTTATTATGAGGGTCAAAGTTGGCCCTGGACTTGTAAGTTGTGAATGGATACCACTAGATCTCCAATCTGGCACTTTTAGCTGCTTGAGCTAATGAACAAGACTCCTCCATGTTTCCAATGAAGAATGGAAACTTGACTGTTGCTTTGCTTTTCAACCTTTTCAGCCTTGGAATGTTTCAAGTTGCCTGAGGACTTCTAGCAGGATTATCCTGTTAGTAGGAAAAATTGGAAGCCTTTAAGGAATTCTGTTGAATCCCTAGATCCTTATAGACGTGAACCTTGGAAATTGGATGAACCAAGATCCATATCTACTGATTAAAATGTTGGCTTCATGAGACAACCGTTGGTGAGTTCCTCCTTGAACTATTCTGGTGATATACTTGAGGAAAGCATCATGTCCCCACGTGAAGTGAGATTTTTCTCTAAGTTGCAGCGACAGGTAACAGTCGTATGATTTAAATTCAATCTCACCATTTCCTTCTACGCCCTTCCATATTACTCCTAAATATCTGTAAGCTCTGGCTAGAAAATAGATGAGGTAGGAACTCATGTGGAAATATTTTTTCTTTTCCAAATTAACTAACTAATTGTGGAGATTATTGCTAATCATCCATGACTAGTTAAACATTTTCACACCTGAAGTAATTTCATCCATAAAATAATACATCCACATCTCAAAATATTGCCCTAGAGGATTTCCAAGAATCTTGTTTAGTAATAAGACGATATCCCCATAATTGTCCTTAAAATATGTGCGTTGTAGCTTCTTAGGTATTTTCTTGTAAGAGGCTCTTGGTTTTTCCAGCCATTCCTTGTTGATTTTTGTGGCACAGAGTACATACTGGTCCTCATATAACATTTTGGAATCTTCTTTTGACTTGTACGAGGTCCAGTTATATGCTGGGATTCCAAATTCCTCTTGGATTGCTAACTCTCTAAGATGAGCTAATACCCTCCCATCAGGTGCAATGATTTGTCTTTCCTCTAGATTGTAATGTCTAGCACATTCCATCATCAACTCAACACATTCTATTGCTAGCAGAAATCCAGCTACCTGGAAGATGCCATTTCTCATCATCCAATGAGAAATTTGTGTTAGCATGATTCCATTAAGTCCACACATATTTTCCTTAAATTCAGTGAAGTCTACGTGCCCAAGATCAGTGTCTTTGATATCCTTCCACTTGGAATTAATTTTGGATTCCAATTGCAAACCTTTGTTGGCAAACTTCATCTTCGCTTTCTTTGATGATTCTCCCCGTGTGGTCATCAACTTGCAATAAATAAAAAAAAGTAACATTAGCATGGAGACTTTTAAATTTAACAATTTTCTGGTCCTTCATTCGAAATTTCTTTATTTTCAGCTTACTAAAAAGATAAATTTCTGCAAAAAAGCAAGCTGAAAGAGGGCGAATTTTCTCATGTTTTGACAAATTATGCCAGAAGAATGGAAGAATGGAAGAATTTATCCAATTCAATTTGAAAATTCTTGAAAGTAACCTCTGGCTGCAAATTAAATTCAACCTCTAAAAATTTTCTCCATAAATCCAAGAAAAGATGATGCCTTTTTTGGAGATTACGTCCTTCAGTCAAGAATTTCAACTTCAATATTCTATCTCTCTCAAAATTTCTATCTCATTAAATTTCTATCCCTTGAAAAAAATTCTATCTCTCGAAATTTGGAGAGATCTTAACTTCTTCAATCGATCTAGTGAGTTGAAAATGACTTGAAAACTCAATATAAAGTTGAGGAGTTTGATTTAATTTAGCAGTTTCATATTTTTTGTCAAGTTCGATGAACTTGGACTCATTTTCTTCTTGCTTGTCAAGGAAAGTTTCTAAATATTCACTCTTCATCTTTATCTTTATCCACAACTTTGAAGTTTATCCTTTAAAGCTCGATTTTTTTTTCTAAGTGTTTGGAAATAATTAAAGGTTTATTATGTTTTTTTCAAAATTTTCAACCTTTAATTAATTTATTTTATGCATGTAATTTTTTTATTTGTCTTGGTGAATCTCACCTTCATGGATTTTATCTCATTCTCCCTCATGGCGGGTTTGTCATTTCTTCATGGTCGAACTTCCTAACACTTATTCTTGTTTTCCAAGGTTGAGTTTCCAATACCTTAGTCAATTTTATTTCATCCCAAGGGCAGACTTCATCAATATTTTTCCATTTTTTCTAACTTCTTCCAAATTTCCATTCATTGCTTCCTGTGGCGGATTTGCAGAATATTTTTCCAAAGTGTATCTTTCTCATGCTGGACTTTTTCTTCATATTGATCTTCCATGGCATATATACTTAGCCAAAAATTAGAATTTTCTCTCTTTCTTGAGCTTGGGCGGACTTTGAAGAAGTCTTTCCATTCATTTTTAAGGCGGACTTTGAAGAAGTCTTTCCGCTTGTCTTATACTTAGTCAAAATTCTAACTTTTCTTCCTTACTAAGCTTGGGAAAACTTTGAATCGATCTTTCCACTTGTCCATACTTAGCCAAAATTCCAAGAAGTCTCTCTTATTCCAAGCTGGGAAGACTTTGTGGTTTCCTTTCCATACCCAAGGGCGAACTTCAAGGTGAATTTGTCACAACTTCTTCCTCCAAGGCAAACTTAGAGATGGCCTCTCCATGTCTTGGGTGGACTTCTTAGCTTCCTTGCCATTCTCCATCAACTTGGGCGGACTTTCAAGAAAGTTTTCCAAGCTTCTTTCCTTCATGGCGGACTTTAGGAAGGATTTTCCATATGCATCTTCAGCATGGCAGACTTTCCATTTGTCTTGCTATTTCCCCATCCAAGGCGTGGCAAACTTTGAAGAAGATTTTCCATTCCACAGCAAGCTGGGTGAACTTCCATGAGCTCTTTCCATTGTCTTTTGAGCAAGCTTCTTTAGAATTAGGCTCTTTTTCACCAATGGGTGCCATGAATATCATGTTGGTTTCTTCGGCATGCGCCTTTTGTTCTTGATTTTTCTATATCTTGAATGATTTTCATCTAATTTTTGATTGATTTTTTGATCTAAAGGCCTGATTTTTGGTTGCCTTTTGATTGAATTTCCTGATTTTCACATTGCTCTTCCATGCTTTTCAGTTGATTTTCTTGATTTTTGCATTGATTTTCTCAGATTTTTTGTTGATTTTCTGATTTTTGCTTGATTTTTTGACTTGGAGGTCAGAAAATTTTGAAATCATAACATGTGAGACCTTGGTACTTTCCAAAAATAACAACTTTCTAAAAATAGAAAAAGCAAAAAATCATCCCTAATAAATATGGAACCTAGATTGGTCCAAAAGTGCCAAAGAGGAAAAAGAAAAAAGAAAAAAGCAAAAATCCCTAAAAAGTAGGTGTTAGAATTAAATAAAAGCACAGGCATTCCTCGTCCTGCGGCCTTTTTGAGTCCTTCTATGACGTTTAGGCATGGTTTTAGGCTTGAACTCTCCACTTGACTCGGGTAACTCAAAAATTTCTTAACTCTAAACTCTTAAAGTAGTGACCTTATGAGACTGTTATGTTAAGAAGAAACCCCACAAACTAGACAACTACTAGGGGTCCCCATTTGCAATTGGGTGATGTGTGAAAAGGTCACAACAGGTCTCTGCACTTTAAGCCTTGGTCAGATGCTTGCTTGTCAAACCACCATTTAACCACTTGCTAGCGGTTAGTCATGGCTATTAGGGACTTCTCCCTCTTTTCCTACATTTCCAGCAATTTGTCCAATCAAACCTCCATGGCATCATTTTTTTCCACCTCGAGAGATTTGAGCAATTGCAGTGCTAGAATCTCCATGGATATAGGAAATAGTACCTCTTTTTCATATACTAGCTCATACGGTGAAGTCTTGAGGACTTGCTTAGGAGTTATGGGGTCTACCCAAAGCACTGCCCAAAGGTTTTTATGCATTCCTTTTGGTGTTCAAACCAAATCCTTTTGAGGAGTTGAACCAGATTCTTGTTCGTTGACTTGGCTAGACCATTCCCCTACGGGTAGTATTTTGATGATGTTTTAAGGAATATGCCATGCGTAAGAATGAATTGACATATGTTAGAGCCTAGGAAAGATTTGGCATTGTTGGAGATAATGGTTTTAGGAGGGGACAAATCTTGTCACCAGTTCCTCAAGGAAGTCCATTATCTCTGCATCTATCACATTCTTTAGGGGTACAGCTTTGGTCCACCTAGCGAAGTAGTCTGTGGCCATTAGGATCCACCTATGTCTGGCACTAGAAGCAAGGTTGATCATTCTGATGAAGTCCAGGCCCCATTGTGCAAACAACTAATCCACCACTATCAGATTGAGAGGCATCGCATAATTCTTTCTTCTTCCCATGAAGATCTGGAATTCCTTGCAAGCTTTAACCAAGGAGTAGGATTCGTTGACCAACGTCGGCCAGAAGTACCCTATGCACATGATCTTGATTGCAGTGGTCTTTGCAGAAAAGTGTCTGCCTGTGACACTGTTGTGTAAAGTGTCAAGGATTCTTTTGCTTGATCTATTGTGACACACCATAATAGGATGCCGTTGAAGTTCTTTTTGAAAAGGACAGCCTCGATGAGTGCATATCCACTATTTTGCAGTTGGTAGAATCTTCTCATCTAAGAAAGAAGGCCTGACAGATATTTTCCTATGTGCATAAATCTCACTCTATCTGCTAGCCAATAGCCTTCGGACTCGGATGCGTTTGTTAGAATTAGCTCCAGTTGCTCTTCTTCAATGAACATTTCAAAATCATGTGCCAAATATTTGCATAGTCCTCTTCCCCGAACGGTCTTTGTAGGATTGAACTCAATGTCGTACTTGAGGATCTTGGTGATCCAATTGGCCCTTTTTTCAGTGATTTCTCATTCCATGATGTATTTGCACACACTAGAATGTGTGACATAAAAAATCAGCTTATTGCAAGATATTAGATGGCATAACTTCTTGAGTCCCTTTACTATTGCAAACGCTTGCCTTTCGATGAAGTTATAATTCGTCTCGTATTCCTTCAAGGTTCGGGAGTGGAAGGCTATCAGATGTTCTCCCTTTCCTTCATTATCCTTCTGAGTTAAGACAATAGCAATGATTGATTTACTATTGAATACATACATTATGAAGTCCTTTGATAAGTCTGGGTTGACCAATACAGGAGTTGAGGAAATAGCAACTTTAACTTTTTCAAAGGCTTCTCTGGCTTCTTTTATCCATTTGAATGTCTAATCCTTCTTCAGCATTAGGGTGATTGGCCTAATTATTCCTACAAAAGAAGAAATAAATTTGGTCACAAAATTTACCTTTCCCAAGAAAGACTGGACACCTTTCTTATTGACCAAAAGAGGAAGGTCTTTGATTGCTTTCACCCGCTCAGGATCAATTGAAATTCCTTCTATGGACACTACGTTTTCCAATAGCTTTCCTTGCGGTACTCTGAAGACACTTTTTTTTGGGTTCAGGGATATCCCAAACTCCTGGCATTTTTTAAAAACTAGCTCAAGGTGGTTGAAATGATCATCCTTGGACTTAGAGAACATATTCAAATCATCCAAATAGATTAGGATAATCTTGTTGATCAGTCCACTAAAAGCGATACCCATTCTCCACTGGAAGGTGGCCCCTACATTTGATAGGCTAAAAGGAATTTTAGCATATGCGAACATTCCCCATTTGGTAGTGAACACCATTTTGTGTTGGTCCTCCTCTTTGACCCAGATCTAATTGTAACCAGAGAAGCCATCTAGCAGAGAAAAATTCTCCAATCCTACCACTATTTGCAAGATTGAATCTATAGACGATAGCAGGTAGTGATCCTTCAGGGATGCTTTGTTCAAGTCTCGAAAGTCAACACATAGGAAAATATCTCCATTCTTCTTTCAGACCAGGACTAGGTTGGATACCCACATTCTATGCTTGATTTGAGAGGACAATCCGTGATTGGATTAACGTCTTCAAATCTTACGCCATTAGTGCTTCAATCTTGGGCTTCACTAGCCTCTATTTTTGGTAGACCAGTTTTGTGCCTTCCACCAGCTCTATTGTATGCTCGATGATATTGGGATCATATCCCATGAGGTCATCATATGACCAGACCACCACTCCTTTATACCTTTCCTAGAATTTGATGAGCCTTTCTTTATCATGGTGCGAGATGTCTTTCCCGATTTTGAGCTTTCTCCCATCTCTGACTTGAAGGTCCACATAGTCGCTTTTGTCCGCTATAAACTTCCTCTTGTAATTTCTTGCATCATCACAGTCAAAAAGGTTTTTGAGAGCAACCAATCCTTTGGGAAGCTTATTAGACTTCAGCTAAATGATTTTTGCTTCATAAGCCTTGATGATCTTCGGTTGGAGTTGGTCAGCAAATTCTCTTGACTGTTGGATGAATGAAGCAATGTGTTCATCACTGTCGAACACTTGCCAACTTTGATCTTTTTCTGGGATTTCCAGTGGGACTATCACTTGCACAGAGTGTTTGTTGTGAATGAGGTCGGAGGTAGGGTCAAAGTGGGATCCGATTGCTACCATGTGATCTGCATCTATATTTTTCTCTCTGGGCACTATTTGAATGTTGAAGGCTTCAAAGCCCTCAATCAGGTCCCAGACTAAATGTTTATAGGATTGCATGCAAACATTCTTTTCCATTTATATTCCCTGGACTTGGTTGACTACTAGTTTGGAATCTCTGAACACCATTAGTTGCTTGATACCCATTCACTCCGTGAGGCTTAAACCTTGCACTAGCCCTTCATATTCAGCTTCATTGTTTGAGCAACCGAACTAGAAGTGGAAAGAACTTTGTGTCTTTTCATTTTGTGGGGATATTAAACATATATTGGATCCTGTCCCAACCTTGCATCTCGCTCCATCAAAATGCAACTTCCATAACTCTAGAGCTTGATCACTTTCAGGTTCCTTCGTGACCTTCAGAAGTACTTGATCTTCATCGTAGTTAACATAGGTGCCCAACTCGGTAGCGTGGTAGTTGCTGAAAGGATCAGTGTCTATATGTTCGCTCAAGAGAGCATCTTCTTGATTGGTCTGATCTCCGATCACTTTCTCATCTTCTAGTAGCTTAGCACAATACATTTCT
>VDFB02101296.1:0-32909 GCA_007258455.2 Sequoia sempervirens | reverse complement strand
GGGTTGAGGAAAACTTTGAACTTTTCCAACCTTGCAAAGATTTTGGATAAAACTTAAAGATGTCCTTCTCTTGTGTGTGATTTTTCCAATATATCATCTACATAATCTTCCATGAATGTGTGCATCATGTCATGAAAATTTGTAGTCATAGCTCTTTGATATGTAGCCGCAATGTTCTTTAGACCAAAAGGCATGACATTTCAACAATAAGTCCCCCAAGGACATGTGAAAGTTTTTTTGTCCTGGTCTTCAAGTGCAATCTTGATTTGGTTGTAACCAAAAAAACCATCCATTAGTGAATACATGGCATGGCTAGCTGTTAGATCAACTATAGTATCGATTTTTGGAAGTGGGAAGTCATCCTTAGGACATGCTTTATTAAGATCTTTGAAATCTGTACACACTCTGATACTTTTGTCTGGCTTGGATACAAGAACAATGTTGGAGATCCATTCTACATAGTTGATTGATCTTATAAATCCCACATCAAGGAGTTTTTTGAGCTCTTCTTTAACTAGTAGTGCAACATGAGGATGCATCTTTCTAAGTTTTTGTTTCACAAGTTTAAATCTTGGTTTGATGGACAAGTGATGCATTATGAGATTGGGATCAAGACCTGGCATGTCTGAATAAGACTAGGAAAAGTTGACTTGATTTTCTCTTAGAAATTTCATGAACTTAGGTACTGCTTTATCTATCATTGACGCAACTAACAGTAGAATCCTTGGTTTTTCTGTAGTTTCAAGATTAACATCTTTTGTAGGCTCAATCAAGATAGGTGATCACTCATGATAGTGCTCTGGGAGAGTGTCAATTATCCCATCATCTAGCGCCTTAAAAAGGTTTTCACCATCTGATACCCTCTTTGTTTTATCTTTTGTTTGATCTAATATTGCTAGATTCTGGTTTTCACCATTAGATCTTTCTTTTTTATTTTTACTTTTGCAGCTAGGAGACTTGACACTCTCCTAATTAAAGACTCTATGCTGAAAATCACTAGTGGAACAATCATTTGTGTCATCCACGAAAAGGAAATTCATGATAGATTCATTGCTTGGAAACATAGGTATATCAATAAGTTCGGATAAATCCCAGTCAATGAGATCGAGATGGATTAAAGGTAGTGGGTCATTGGGATGCTTGAAATTGGCTATGGTTATGACCATAATGGAGTTGTTTGTAGGATCTGAGGTATGAGGTAGATCAATGATGGTACTATTCCCATGATAGTCTTGTTCATTTAAATCTGACTCAGTATCACTAGAATCATAGTTGCCTTGTAGTTCAGATCCTTGCAGTTGGGACCCTGACCCTTCACCTTTGATTAGAGTTGGGGTATACTTTTGTATCACATCAACCTTTTTGTCCCTCTAGAACTCATCATTGTAGATGGTGTCCCATTCACATTCACCAGAGTTATTATCCATGAAATTTTGAATTGTTGTCAAATATGTTTCTCTTGTATCAGAACCTTCTTGCAATGTGAGGACAGTATCATGCAACTACTTGGATGTTCTTTCTTTTGAGTTAGTATCATAGCCTAATCCTGTTTTATCTTTTTCAGAGAGTCTTGGAAGGCGAATAGGCTCAACTACTCCTTTTCTCTTTCTAATAGGACCATTACCATCATAGCCCATCTTCTGCATGATTGAATACCCTTTACCATATTGGTCAGTTGGTATTTTGACATTGAGGACTATTTCATCTTCATCTTTATAGAGCCAATTTAGAACTTCTCTATCCTCAGGATCTTCCATGGGGAATTTTTCTTTGATAAATCATCTATTAAACTTTGTACTTGGCTCTGTTGGTGGTTGCGTTGAGGTTGATGCTATAGATATATGATGTTGTGTGATAGAAGGTTGCCCATGTGATCGAGGCAATGTAGGTAGATTAGCAATATAGAGAGAGTACTCCCCAACTCCATTGTCCTTGAACTGTAGTTTCCTGTCAAATATTTTGGTTAACTGACTAATTTGTGTATCAACTTTGGAAGAAGTACTAGCAGGAGCTTCTCGATTGTTGGGAACCAAAGTATCTTGACTAGCTTTGATGTTGGCACAAGTTTGACTGTTCGAATTACCAGCTGGTATTGTGATCTCCTGTCTATCATAAGGAAACTTAAGACATTGATGAAATGTGGATGGGACAACTTGAATTTCATGGATCCAAGGATGACCCAACAAGATGTTGTATGCAAGATCACAGTCTAATACTTGACAAAAGTATTCTTGATAGCAGGTCCTACTCTGATTGGCAGCATGATTAAACCCTTGGATGCTCTTTCCTCATCATCGTAGGCTTTAATAGTAATCTTTCTTCTGGGATCAATGGAGTCCTCAAAAAATCCCAAAGCCTGAACTAACTTCATGGTACATATGTTCAAACCAACACCTCCATCTATTAGGACGCGTCTGACACAAAACTTGTGGATCATGACTTATAAGTATAGCGATGAATTATGGGGGTGAGTTATGGAAACGTCATCTTTCTCAGAGAATGAGAGGCATGTGGGTGAGGACAAGTGTCCCACCATGGCTTGAAATCAGTCCACATCTAGATCAGTGGATACAGTTGTTTCAACGAGGTCCTTTTCTAGAATTTCCTTGCGTGCTTGGGAAATCTTCAGGAGTTCTAAGATAGAAATCTGAGCAGGAGTTTTTCAAAGTTGATTGACTAAGTCATATTGATGTTGAGGTGGGGGCACAATGGATTTTGAACAAGTGACTTTTAAGACAACTTTATCTTGTGCCCTTGTTGTTGCGTTGACTTGTCTATATTCCATCGTTTCCTTAACTTTTATAACATTGACATGCTCGTCGTCAGTGTAGATATGGTTGATTATATTATCGTTGATATGATTCACACTTTTTCCAGAAGACTCACCCTTTTGATAGTTGGGAAAAGGGTTGTGAAATGCTTGGTGGTCTTCATTTGATTGTTGGTGTCCTTCTATTGTGATGGTGCCATTTTTTATTAAGTCTTGGATGACATTTTTTAAGGCTTGAAAATTATTTGTATGATGGCCCTTGCACCGATGATAGTCACAATAGTATGCATCATTCCATGATGGAGGCTTCACACTGGGTTCAAAGCTATGTTGAGGTGGAAAAGTAAGAACATTTTTAGCCATCAACTCTTTGAATGTAGATTCTAAAGATTGACCTAGTGGAGTAAAATTTCTTCTGCTAGAGAAGAATGAAGATCGTTGTGGATTTGTATTCGGGGAATTTCCTAAGGCATTATTTTTGTTATTATTTCCATGATAACCTTGATTGTTGGCATTCCTTTGCTTGAGCGTAAAATTTTGATTCACGTTATTCCTCGGAGGAGGATTTTTTCCTTAATTTGTTACTAAGTTGATGTTGTTATAGTTATTGTTGTGAGGAGCACTTGGAGTACTAAGAACAAATGGCTTAGTCGAGACATGATTTGCATCTACAACACCATCATTTACCACATTTTTGTTGCGAGTCCAAAACTTAGACTTGTCGTTGTTGTTGTGGTGATTTGAAGAGCTAGGATTGTCCTTATCAATTTTAAGTATCCCTCTTTGGATTAAGGCACCTTCAATGGTGATAGCATTTTCAATCAATTTCTGAAAAGAGGGAGGACAATGAAGATTAAGACGATAGCTCATCTCTTGATCTAAGATGTTTATGAAAGTGGTGATCTTTTCCTTTTCAAGAACATGACATGGGTATCTAGCGAATAATCTTCTCCATCTTTGAAGAAATGTAATGAATGGTTCACCAAGTTTTTGTTTAACCTTGCAAAGATCAATCATGGTTATTTGATGTTGTATATTGTAGGAATATTGTGATATGAACTTGTTAATCAATTCCTCAAATGTCTTGACAGGCGGTGTGATTTTTGATAGCCATTCCATAGATTTGCCTCCAAGACTCCTAGGAAACAAAAGCATCAAGTATGTATCCTCATGGGAAAACTCTAAAGTAATATTTTAGAAGTCTCTAATATGATCGATTGGATCCAATTTCCCATTATAACGATCAAACTTTGGAACTTTGCAATGTTTGGGAAATGGGATCATGTTGAGACATCAGTCAAAAGGATAAGGACAAATGTCATCAAGAGCATATTTCTTCGTTGTGGTTCCCCCTTGCATGTCTTTAATTTGTCCTTGTAGAGCTTTAATCTATTGAGACAAGGCACTAAGATCAGACAAGGGCATTTCATCAATACTTCTATTTAAGTTCTCAGTATCAAAATAATGAGGCAATTTAGCTCCTTTTTCAGCCAAATACAGGAAATATTTCTCTTTGTTGCGCTCTAAAATATTTTCAAAGGCTTTGTGAAATTTGGGATCTTGCTCAGCCTCTCTAAGGTGACGTTCTTCATCTCATTCATTATCACTATCTATATGATTTTTGCTCATGTCCCTGTATTTATTGTAAGGAAATGGATTTTCTTCTCCGTTATCCATGTTGTTGAAAATGGGATTATGACACACTATAAAGGGGATTACTACTCCCACCTTCTTCTTGAGTTTTTCGGGTATGATCTTCTTGTTGAATATCCTCTTTTAGCTTATTGTATTGAGATCTTGTAAAAATAAGCATATGATTTCAAAATGTTCTAAACTTAGATCACAGTTTGATAATTGCGAGAATGATGGTGTTTTTATCCGATAAGATGAAAATCTTATGATATGACCAAAGATATTCCTAATTCTTGATTGTGGCTTCCAATGATGAAGGATGTTAGAATCCTGTTGGGGAAGTTGAATCAATAATCAAATTTTTTTTTGAAAGGTGCACTTTTAAGATTTGATCCTTGTCTTTGAAGAATGATAAGTATATCAAATAGCCTAATTAAACTCACTGAAGGATTTGACTGGGATGTGTTGGATATTCAATAGAAGGTTGTGGTAGATAATCAAAGTTGAGAGGTTGATTGTGATTGTGTCATTGTGATAGAGCTCTTGTCTAGAAATAGGCTCGTGGATATAAAGGTTCTACAACGTATTCTTTAGTAAATCCTCTAGCAAAATCTTGGTACCTATGGAGAAACTCACGATAATGGAGCAAGACATTTCGACTTTTATACAAAAACTTTCTATGTTGCAAGGTTTTCTTGTAACCTAAATGTTTCTTAGGTTTCTTGATCCTATTAGAAATCGATTTCTTAATAAACTTGGTTGATTTCCACTCTCTAAGCATGAGAGAAATGTCAAAATGCTACCGGACCAAGGATGTTACAAACTTAGATCTGTCAAAAGTAACAATTCTAGAAAGTGAAAAATGCGCTACTCATTTCCCTATATGCACTGCAAAAATAGGCATATGCGCTAAAGAAATAGTCAAATGCACTACAACAAACCTCAGATGCGCTACTCTATGTCCTATATGCACTAAAACAGTTTTCTGATGCAGTTTTCTGAACAGTTTTGAACAATTTCAGCTAAATTTTGCATGCTCATTTTGGATGATCTTTTATCTGAATTAATGTGATTGAAGACACAAAAAACATTCTAAAAATAGTTGTTCTTAAGCCCTATACTAAGCATCAAGTGTATGTTCAAAAATGTTTTTAAAAAGTGTTTTCACATGTTTTGCACATAACAGACAATTCAGGCACTCACTCTTAGTACTCAATTAGGTCATCATAATAACCACAACCCACATCTTAGAATTGCGTCAACTCACACAGTCATGTCACCCCTGAAGGGGCGCCCATATTTTTGTCTTTTCCAGGTGCACACTCAGAGTGATGGAAGTGGATACTGGATCCCCTGAGCAAATGGTCCTTGGTAGTTATATGGTGAGTGTCTTGGGGGCAGATTCTTCCCTCCCCTTGCACTATCATTATTAGGATGTTCAAAGAATGACATGGTTGGCTACTACACTAGGTTCTAAGTAAGGGTTTTTGTTCAGTGCGGCAATAATAAACTCCCTCAGGAGACCTCCCAACCTTTAGAACAAAGGCTTTGGGGATGGTTATCTTGTACACTACCATCGAATTGTAGACTTTCCTCAAATTCGCTTTTGATTATAATGGGTTGGAAAACTTGGCTCTAGTTGTTCCCACTTAGGTCATTCCTCTTGGGTGAGTACTTTTTCCCACAAGATCAGGCCCTCTAAAGGATGTAATAAAGCATTAAAATTGTAGAAATTGAAAAGGAAAGTCTGGCATTTTGGTCACCCAGTTAAGGGGAGAGTATAAGTCTATTTCCACAGACAAAGTAGACAGTGTTCTTTTTAGAGCCCAAATGACAATGACTTAATCTATGTGAAGATATTGCTTCACAAAAAGCATGTGATTCATTTTAACCACAAAATCAATGTGTGGTGACTACCCTAGGATTTCTTCATTTTAAATTCCATGTCTATACTAGGATTGGTTCATTTTAAATTGTTGTGTCTACCCTAGGGTTGCTTCTTTTTAAGCCAGAAAAGGTCCTATCTGCGGAAGGTGTCAGACTCAAAACTTTGTTTAGTTACAACTTGCATGCACTAAAATATCATACATATGGGCTAAAACAAATAGTTATTGTGCTAAAACATTCATCATAAGCACTGCAAAAAACCTTAAATGCGCTAAAAGAAATCCTAAATGCACTAAAAGAAATCCTAAATGCGCTAATCTAAAAATGCTTTGATAATTTGGATGAAGTGAGCTAAATGTATGCACTATTTTGTTCCCTAGATGCACTTAAGTAATTGTCGGATGCACTGAACTAGTTCTTGAATGTACCAAAAGACCTGCAGAAGCACTGAAAGAAGTCTTGGATGCGCTAAAATAACCCACAGATGCGGGAAAATGTGAAATTTTCTGGAAATCCAAACTCCAGAATGTGAAATCCTATAAAAAAACCTACAAGTAGATGTCAAAAATGGGGAAAATGCCCCACGGTGGGTGCCATAAAATGTGTGGTTGAAATTAAGTGTATCAAATGTAGATTAAAAACAAATCAAACACACCAATAAGACATTATATTGAAGAAAACTAATTAAAAACTAAAGAAAATTCTTAATAACAACAGTTTCTTCAATGACGTCCCTTTGTCCTCTATCTCCAGTGTTTTTGTCAATTCCAGCTTACTCTCAAATCATGTGCTAGGCTCAACAAATAGTCTTCCTAGAGAACGAGATTAAAGACGAATGCATGCTATGCTAATATATGATTAACATGCTTAAACTAAACATGATTACTAGAATGTAAAATTACACAATTATGAATGCTAAAGCTAATAATGACAATGCTAAAATGCTAATCGCCTATCTCTAATGCATGTGTGTGTAACCAATGCTTGGATTCACAGGGGTATTTAGAGATTTTTTGAAAGATTTTGATTGGTTGTTGTGATCAATGATTGAAATAAAGCTTGTCAAGATGAACAGTGAGAGATTTTGGAAGTTGAGAGAAAGATGGAAGGTTGAGAGAATAATGGAAGATGTTTCCTTCCTACAAAACCTTTCACTCAAAAATAGAGGCAACTTGCCATTTGTCATCTTTACTTATGAGTTGGTTTTGTAGTTGAAGATAATTCCCATAATTAAATAAATAAATTTATTTAATTACATGTGACAATGAATTTAGAAGTTTTCATAATTAAATAATTAATATTTAATTATGTGTGAGAAATGAAAATGGAAGGTAATTAGATATTAAAAATATTTAATTATGTGTGGAGTGAGAAAAGGTGTTAAATTAAATATTTGTAATATTTAATTTAACTATGAGATGAAGAAGGTGTTTGGAGGAATATTCCATTATTTGAATTTAAACATTCAAATTATGAATAATATGATAAATAATTTAAACAAATTATAACATTTAATTAATTTAATTAAGAGGAATATGGAAGGTGGTAATAATTAAATAAAGTTATTTATTTAATTAAGGTAGATGTATTATAAAAGTGAACGATATAAATAAATAATTAAATTTATTTATATGTAGATGACTTTAGAAGATTAATTAAATAATTCATATTTAATTAATTAACAAGCTTGATCAACTGTGACCATTTTTAGATTTATACAGTTAGAATCATTTTTCACTCACACCGTCATCACATTTAAATAATCTATCACATTATAATGTGTGGGACGAAAACTAGCCAATGAGACAAAGGGCCTGCAATGAAGAGTGGCCTCTTCATGCCATGATTACAGGCAACCATCAAGTACCTAGCATGCGATCATTCTTGAGGATGTCAATAATTTGGAAGATAGGAAAAGAATGGAGCCACAGAATGAAAGAAATCTCCAAGCATGAGGCTCACCAATAGTATCGGTTAACTTAAGAGTTCAAACTAGATAGTCAACTCAGCTTGGAAAACAAATAATCAAGTCATTTTTCTATAGACATTATCCTCCCGGGAGAGTTAAATAGCAAAAAGTATAGAGATAGTAGCAACAGATTTTTTAAAGCTAATGAAAGTAGAAATAGTTGGGTCATTAGTTATAAGAGTAGAAGTTGATAGGTCATGGGTGAAGAAGTTATTTTCAAAAGACTAAAAGGCTCAGATGGTATCAACAAATAACTAATTATCAGGCACACCCTTCTTCTTAAATGAATATCAAGGGATTAACGCATATACCCATACCTACAATATGCGGCTGAGCTATATTGGAGGTTGAATTCATGATGAGAGGAATTGATCTTCAAGACTTGTAATGGAAAACTTCAAGACCCTATTTACAGATCTACTTAACCGAGTGATGAAAATTCAAGTCTCCAACCTAATAAGTCTATGCTTGTCATCGTGCTCTCTCTCCCAATGCTAAAAGTAAACTCTCAAATGGGATAAGAACATCTTGTTGTCATTCATTGATGACTATCTCTTTCAGAGATAAAATCCCTCTAGCTACTTTCATAGAGGTTCCTAGAAAAATGAATGTGTAAATCATATTGTTCTCCTAAAGAATTTGCATACCCCCTAATGCACCATAGTGTTTTTCTCCCCTCCAAAGCCAAAATAATTGACAGGAAGGAGGAAGAGTAACGGTTGCATAGGAATTCCAACCATCTCAACCAACCGGTTAATTTTTTTTTTATTAATTCATTAGCTAAAAGCCTATCATTTAAAATCTCAATTTGGGTGAATATGAAATATTTACAAAATAATATAATAGGTACTCAATTTCTACATGAACAGTAAAACCATTTACCATTTATTTATTTACTCATTATAAGTAATTACATAATTCCATCCTTATAACATTTAATTTATTTACCTTATTATTTATTATTTATTAATTTTAATATACTATAAATTTATTTTATTATTAACTATTATTATTATATACATTTATATAGATTTATTTATTTATATTTATATATTTATTTGTCAAAGTATACCTTCTATTTAATAGTTTATTTTTATGCATAAAATAACAAACAACATTTATCAAATATTTTACATTAAATAAAACTAAATGCCAAAATGATTACCTGTCCACTATCCAGAGTAAAAAAGAAAGACTTCACGCAATACTGGCTGTCAAGGAAAAACTTCAAGCAATACTAACTGACCACTGACAATACTAAGAAACAGATAGGATGCCAAACTGGATACTCATCCTCTTCGAGGATGATGGCTAGGGTAGGGAACCAAGTGTTATCTCTGATCAAGTTATCCCATTTGTTTTCAAGGCATGCTCAGACTTGCCAATTCAAGTGGAGTCGATGCATAAAGGTCTGTAACCTGCAACACACAAAATGGTAGTGCATATACATATCCATATAAATAGTCATATCGTGAAAGGGAATCACAGTGTCGCAGGGTACTCACAAGTGAGTAATGTGACACTATCCCTTTCACCCAAACACATCAGTCAGAACAACACCTAACAATCGAATCAACTCATAAACAATCAACTACATCAAAATAAGATCAGTCACATGATGTTGATTAGTCCTCATAATATACAACATCAACTGCTTAACAACATTAGCACATACCTATAAATATCCCTATTATTTTACCTTCATCTCTGAGTTCCAAAGCCAAACTACCTGCACATCCATGGTGAGAATGGAGGGGAATTAAAATCACAAAGAATCATGAGTTGGGAATGAAAAAAATGAAGAAATTTTGGCGATTGCAAGTTGCAAAGGTGAAAAACACCAAACCAAGTTAAGGGCTCAGTAAAAAAATGAGGTAATTTAATTTTTTTTTTAACCTACTTTTATATTTGGTGAGCACTAAATAGGCTTGGTATTACCAAGCCTGTTTGACGAGTGCCAAATTTGATGCTCTCCAAATTTCACGTGCACAAAAACACCTATTTCATAAATTTTTACAATGTGACACCTTTGTTGTGTCACAAATTGGTGCACACACCCCATATCATCACCATTCCATATATTCTAATCATTTTTTTGTCATTGTTGTAGCTAGTGCACAAGTCCTAATGTTTCTACCTCAACACATTTCTTTCCTTTGCTATAGAATCAAGTTTATTTTGTACATCCATGATTGTTCAAAATAAAAAGGAAATTTCAGAATGTGTCAAAACAAATTCCTTTCCATCTAGCTAATTTCTTAGAGCCGTGTACAAAATAGGGATTGTCTTTACCCATAAACATAATTTATAATGCATATGTTAGTGGGGTGTTCAAATTGAATTTAACATTGAAATTTACCAATTATCCATAATTTCCAACAATCATATGTATTTTGAGACAATATTACCTTGGTGAGGTTTTTTAATCCATTTTCAAATGTTCAATACTGAAAAATTATAAAATAAGGATTTTGGACCATCTTAAGTGGTGCAGGGGCACCATTGAAAGATTTTTGTCAATTCAAGGTTTTGAGGAGTAGGCTTTAGGTTTGGTGTCATTTTTTTCTAAATAAGGTCTTGGAGACCATTTTGCAATTTATTTAGTCAAGTTTGAGTCTGTATAGGTGTTTAGGTGATGTAGACTTCAAAATGTGCAAAAATGTAGAAAAGCTGCAAATTGTGCAAAATGCAAAATTTGAGAAGTTGTAAAAAGGAAGTTCAATGGTCATAAAATTTCAAAAGGAAGTTTTTGGAATTTAAAACATTTAGTCTAGAGGGAAAAATCATAAATAATGTGGAGAGCATTGATGTAAAGATTGGCTTGAAGATTGGAAGGAAAAATCTCTTTGTTTTATCTCTATTTTTCTAGATTTTCTATGTATTTTTACTTTTCTAGCACTTGTATGATCCCGTACAGGGGTGTTTTGCTTTGAAACCTATATTATTTCTTGAAGTAATTTGTTAAGTTGTATTTTCACCTGGTTTGAGGGACTTATATTGTATTTGAAGCATTTTAATCCATGTTTTCCTATGACTAATCCATTTACCCTATTTTAAGGGTTTGTAGTTACCAAAATGAATTAAAACCCATTCCACACTCTATGATCACTGTAACTAGGTGGAATGGGATCGATATTGTAGGTTTAGATGTTTTCATGCTTTGTGAGTGCAGGTGAGTCCAAGTAGTGCGTTTGGCATGAAGCCCTAGGTTGGAAAGTTGAGTTTTCCATGTGGAATTATGAGGTTTTGTGTTGGTAAAGCGTGAATTGTGTTGGGGAAGCATTGTTTTATGATAAATTGAGTTTGTGTAGGTCAATTACGACCTAATTGAGGTTATTTCAGAGTTTTGAGAGGATTGGAAGCAATACTTTCAATAAAACCCTAGATTTTTGGCTAGAAAGGAGGGTTTTGAGATTTGGCACTTGGGTGAGTGAATTTTTGAGAGCTAATTGTGGAATCCTTAGTTTGAACACTTATAAATTGCTTCCCAATTGATTTTGGTGGATTTGGGAATGTTTTGAGGCAAGGTCCTTTGGAAATTAGCTGGCCTAATTTGAAGGCTAGAAGCATAGAAACTTGAATTTGTTGAAGTTGTTACAAAGTAGCCTATTGTGATCTATTGATATGTTTTTGAACACCTTAATGGGTTCCTAAAAAGTTGTTGGTCCCGGTCTGAGAGGATATCATTAGAGTGAAATACCCAATTGAGCCAGTTTCCAATGCTACAAGGAATTGAGTGGAATTGGTGAGATAGTGTGAGTTTGGGGGTTTGATGTCTTAACAAGTGTTTTTGTTGGTTGATATTGTGTTTGAGTGTGTTGTAGGACCTCCCCTAATTACATCATTAAGTTATATGAATTTAATTCTGATGATTTATCAATAGTCACCATACATAACCTATCTATTGTTTTAGTAATGATATTATATAGAAAATTGGTTAAAAATTATCCTTGTATTTTCTAGGGAATTCTTTGGAATGAGGAAAAGAAAACAAATTATAAATATTCCTTAAAATGGTCTAGTCGGATCTGTTTGATCCAAAATAATCAGCTACATTTTGAACCAATATTATTTTGATGAGGTGTCTTTTAATCCTTTTTGCAAAAAATTTTGAAATGTTACACGGTGTGGATATTGAACTATCTCTCAATGTTGTATGAATCTAATTAAAAAAGATTCATGAATATTTATGATATACACCATGTCTTTCATTTTAGTAATGTTCTTGTATAGAATATTGATCCAAAAACATCTATAGATTTGAGATCATTAATAGATGATTTTTTTTACTTCATTATCTTGGTTGTTGCATGAGATAAATACTATCTTTGTTAAAGTTGTGAACAATTTTCATTTACCATTACTATATAACCTCTCTCTTTTTTTTTTTAGTTATTAATAACTTCAAATTTCATAATAGTATGTTATTTTTTATTTAGTGCTATATTAATTTTCTTTTATTTTATACCTAACGTAAACACTTCTTTTAGAGAATATAGAAAGAGAAGAGAAAGTTAGGTCTATCATAACATTATTTCCACAACACCATTAGTCTCTAGTTTCTAAGATCATTGATTCCTCAATATGAAGATTACTTATTTTAGTTATTTCAATTAGAATAGATTGTTAGTTTTAGAGTAGAATAATTGTTGTTTTATTTATTTAGTTTTATATCCCTAGAATAAAAGAATGATGAATCAAGTTTTTCAATTTTTTGGCTATGTATTGTATGTTTATTAAGAAAAAGATTAGTTTGAGTAGAAATTTTGAATGAGGAAAATAAATATATTTTTATATTATTTATTTAGGAATAATTTAAAATATATAATTTGAGTTGAACAACAACACACATTTTAGAAAACCCCATGATTATGCACTTTGATTACATGGAGGTGTGCCAAGAAACATTCACACTCCCTTATTCCAAGTTTGACAAGATTGATGATGGAGTTTGGAAGAGATATGTTTATATCAAAGTTGTGCAACAAAGTGGTAGAACAATGATTTTGAGGTTGATATGGGATCCTAGCATTCAATTTTCATATGTAGGTATAGATTGCTTGAGGACAAGAAATATTTGGGATGGGAGGACTGTAATGTCCCCAATTTGGTTGGGTCAACTAGCCCTTATTTCTATACAACATTTTGTTACAATACTGGTTGGAGGAATGTTTGGAAAAAATTAGATCTTTGGGCACACTAATAAAAATTGTCGTCCCTTTGCTAGAGAGTAACTCGTATTTGTATACAAGGATGCAAATAGAAGTGATAAAAAAAACTCCTAAAGAAATAAAGCTAAAGTCTAAAATACGGATTTGGAGGCAGGTAGTTAAAGTAGAGGAGCAAAAATTTAATTGTTTGAAATGTGGGTCAAGAAATCATATGACAGAACAATGCAAACAATTGTAATGTTCCCAATTTTTGTAAGTCGACATTGTAATTAAATAATTAATTTTTAAGTTTCTTGGGAAGGTTAAATTAGAAAGGACAACTTAAATTCATTATTTTAATAGTGCAAAAGTAACTTAATTTTGGAAAAGAAACATTCATAAACCAAGCTGATTTGAAGAATGAGCAAGTTGTGGTGTAGGATAGGAACCCAACCTGTGATGAACGAATGGAGGAGTAGATGAAAACTTGTTAGTTAAAATTTTGCTATAGTTATCTTTGCAGAGGCATGCTATGCATATATGCCTCATTTTTCCTTAGCTATGTAATTAACTATTAGTTTAAACTTTATAAGGCGGCGGTACTGTAGATAGTTTTTTGGAAAATATGCATACTGTCCCCGTCAAGTGGGGCAATTTTGTAATATTTTGTAATATTCAGACTCAACTTATGAATTATTTTGGGCTATAACCGGAGGTTTTCTTCTTGGTTCTTTCCTCCCGATATTCCCTCTGAACCAATTCTATGTATATTTTCATATATATTAATATATTATAGTGGCTTGCCACTTTTATCTAAAAAAAAAAACTTAATTTTGGAAAAGGTTAAATAAATTAAATAAGTTACTTTTGAGGGTGAATTCAAAAAGAATTAAAAGTGAAAATGGGAAAAAAGAGGAGAAGTCAATAAGACATGTGGAGTTACGAAGTGGAAAGAATAAAAAGATTTATGGAGCATTGTTTTAAGGATGTTAGGTTTTATGGTTTTGGAGGAAGATTGTGTTAATGGAGAATTTCTAGAACTTTGTGAAGATGAAATCCTTCACAAAGAATATCATCTTTGGAGTTGAGAGATACTCCCTGAGTGATTGTTGATAATTTTTGGTCAGGGATTATGCAAGTGCTTTAATTGGTTCTTTCATATTTATAACAACTTTTATTTTGAAATCTTGCATTTCCAATATGGGAGACTATAGTCTTATTTTATGAATATATAATCCACTAGGAATGCATAACACCTAGTATTATGGAGAATGAATTCACTGGGAAATTAAATAGAGGTTGTCTAATTTGCACCATATGAGGGAAATATTATATCCATTTACAACATGGGGTCCATATTAATAAGCAGATTCATGGAGGTCAAATTATTTGGAATTTCTTGGGAGTTTCTACTCTATGCAAGGCATTATCATAGTTAATTACTTCAACCAACTAGTGTAAACAAATCACATGGTGATTAAAGAAACATAAGGAGTCTATAGAGTTGTGGCTTGTAATTGACAGGAATTTTAAACATCACCTTTAGCCCACCCTTCAACCATCATTATGAAGGAGATATTATTTGATTAATGGTTTATGCTAAATACTATGTGTTATCTAATTATTTTGGCTAAGGATGTTGAAGTTGAATAAATCGTAAAGGTATAAAGCACTAAAGATGTCGCAGGATAATAATCTTGCAAATGATAAAGACTTAATGCTAGCACCTATCAACGCTAGGCATTAAGGTTTCCTTGTAATTCATCTTGGAAGACATGAATTTGGAACTCAATTCTTTTAAGTTGCAAGAAAAATATATAGTTCAGGTTAGAATATAAATCTTTTTTCTCTTAATATTTAGTTTATGAACATGGTGTATTGGTTGGCAGTAAATGTTACAGTTGTATGGAAAAAGTAAATTTTGTTGGTATTCTTTATTTTGGGTGCATATGAATTTATGAGAATTCTGAAAATGAATAAATTGCATTAAGTATTATATGTTTGGTATAGTTTTGTTTGATAATTATCTTCCAAATTGGTCAATTGGAAAAAACAATGATGTGAACTCAAACTATGGGACAAGGCCTAAAATGATTAGTTGGTAATTTTTGTAAAAAACTGGTGTAAAACTAGATGAGGAAATTTTAGAATAGGGTAGGCCATTACAACAACCCACTAATACAAAGAAGGAATGGAGGATAAAGGACACTAGTAAAAGTGAGGAGGGAATTGTTAAAACAAAAATCCCTAAAAAGGAGGAGACAATTCCAATCATTATGAAAGATCATAAAGCAATGAGCAAAAGGCATAGTGACCCTAAGCAAGAGAATAAAGAAAGGAAGGAAGAAAACTCTATACCTAAGCTCAAGAAGAATCAAGAACATAACCAAGAATGTATCTCTAAAAGTGACAATGAAGAGGAGTATGATGAGTTAGACATAATAGATACAAGAAACATTTCTTAGAAAAAAACCAAATCACTAGAACAAGTTAAAAAAGAAAAGAAAAAGAAAGGTCAAAAATAAAATAAGCAATGTTGAGAAGAATTTTCTTAGGAGAAGGGTATCAAAAGAATCAAAAGAATCAAAAATTTCTTACAAGGAACAAAGGGAGGAGAGCACTCCCTCAACAAGGAGCCATGAATATAACAACATGGAATGTTGGGGGCTTAAAAACCCCTAATAAAAGGTGCTTAATTAAGCACCAAATAGAAAGAGAAGAGGCTAATATAATACTATATTGCAAGAAACTAAGATAGAAGAAGTAGACAACCAAATATTCTTTCTCAGACGATGGGAGGAATCATTCTCAAAATCATTTGGTGCATCAGGTGGAATGAGAATTATATGGTAAAATACCAATGCAATAATGAATACCATTGATAAAGAAGAAAATTGGATGATGTGTCAAGCCTAAAGCCTAAAGTGCAACCTAAAATTCATCCTCTTTAATATATATGGACCAACAAGAAATCAAGACAAGGAAAAATTGTAAGTTACACTAAGCTAGAAATTATCCAAGGTAGGAAGTTGTTTGATAATACTAGGTGGTGATTTTAATGTTTTACTTAGGAAATAGGAGGGATGGAATGTGTTGTGTAAGAGAAAAGTTGGGCAGATTTGTATTTTCACAAAACTGGTTGGAAACAAACTACAAGATGGAAGAAATAAGCTACAAAATTCCAATTTCAAAACACATAAAATAGGCTAGTGATTTATAGGCCTAAATCACTAAAACTATGCTACACAATGCCAAATTTCATGTTGAAAGCAATTGAAATAGACTAGACATAAACTCAATTTTCAAGTTTGAAGATTCAAATATTTTTAGTCATTTGAAGATACCTTCAATTAGACTAATACCATTATTTCCTATTGAATTTTAAAAGAAGAATAAGATAAACCAATAATATTATTTCTACAACACCAAAAAACAGAAAACACATTGTCAACAGATTTTACAATTTAAGACTAACCCAAATACAACTTAATCATTCATTTTTAGGTCTCAAGATTTGGGACTAAACCAAGTATATGCTAGTAATATGTTTTTGAGTCTAATTTTGACACATTTTTTAGGCCAAAATCTTTCATCTAGGCCCTCAAAATTAGCTTTTATTATTTTTTTTGTGCTTTTAGAAAGTTGTCTTTAGTAACTTGCAACTCATGCTTCCAATTTAAATTGTAAGTAGAAAATTCTTCTTACCTTAGTGTTATAAATTTTTTAGGAAAAATCTAAGTTGAAAGGGATATGCATGTGAATTACCAAAAATGACAAAATAGGACAAGTGTCAAAAACTGCCAAAAATAGTAATTTTTGGGTTTTTTTCTAGTTTTTAGATATAAAGGATTGTCTTTCATTGTAGCAGTGGGAATGAATAATAGAAGCATTTAATTTGAAAACAAATTTCAACATTTTGGATCTTATTAATTAATAATGGCTTAATTCTGTTGAATGTTTCTTTGGTTGCATCAGTTTAAAATATTATCCATACAATATAATTATTTTATTTATTTATAAAAAATGAAATTTGAAACTCAATAAGTAATAATCAATTTTAAAATCATATTTTTTTCAAATGAATAATACTAATTATTATTCTTTAAAGTAAACAAGTTTCACGTAGTGGGGAGTACTTGTCTATCTAGTATTATAGCAATTGTACTTGTTGGTTAGTCGATAAATTATTTATCAAATATCAATTTGGGAGCAAGTCAGATAATAGTTTAAATAATAGATTATTGCAATTCATATGTATTGTAGCCACGCATATTTTTGTATCATAATATTGATCATGAAAGCTTGCACTTCTCCAAACAACCTTATGGGAAATTCAGTGAATGGGGACCTTGTTTGTGCTTCACTGAATAACCTTTAGGATTTTTAAAGAAGCTGACTCTTCCTTTGTGTTTGGGGAAAAGGACAAGAAATTTAGGAATAAAACCTAACTAATTCCTATGTGGGCACAAATCAGTCATTCAAATCCTCTTGTGGGAAGTACCCATTAAGGTTTGACAGAAAAAGGGAACCCAACCTTGAACAAGATGTTTCAGATCCTTATAGATCTATGTTACCCTAATAACATAATATGAAATCCAACATAATTTCAACAAGAAAATGAAAGAGTATCATAACATGGTTCAATTCACAAGATTTTAAGTTAGAAGAACATAAAAGCTAATAACTGAGAATCAATTATTAGGACTGTACGTGGAAATAAAGAGACACAAAGAATTCAACATATATGGAATAGAGAATAAAATATAGAGTAAAGGTCATATGTACACAATCTAATACAAGTTTTCTTCTTCTATTGCTTGATTTTGTAGAATAACAAAAATGCTAAGGTTAGATAACAAATCCGAATAGTTGTCTTGACATTGATTACAAAAGAGTAGGAAGATCTCTATAAGAAATCTTCTAAACCTTGTTCTATCCACTACTACTGCAACTATTTCTACTAATGATAATCCCCTTTGAGAGGCTACCATAAATTTCCTTTTATAAGACAAGGGAAGCATACAAGCACCAAGCACTCTTTTCTGCCAAGGATAAAACCATAACAGGTGTCATCACAAGACAACCTCAAAATCCAATAAAAAATTAGATCTGATATGATAATAAAAATCGAGTTGCTTCAATAATGGTGATGGATGCAACAACACGATGAATTGGATGCCACAAAGTCTTCATGCAGATCTCCTACCAGAAGGATGATACAAGTTGTAAATGCGAGCGGCTAAATCTGATTTGATCTGTTGCAAGTAGTAATGGCATCATCAAAAAGGAATTTGGCCCTTGAAGTTGTGAAGGAACAAAACACCTTGCCACCTGGTAGCATTTGCAAAGATATCATTGTCGATAGTGAACAAAACCCACCCAAAAAAAGATGGTCGACATGGCATGCTAGCGGGCATTCTTCAAAAATTGAGAGAGGCCTATGGAAAATCCTCATGTGGTGGCCACATGTCCTACTTTAGGTCCAAAAAGAGGGTGATATTTCAAAAGGTTGTGTAGCCACTACGTGACACCATTGCACGCCTTTGGCCAAAATTAACCCACGACCTCCAAAAATATGTGCCAATGTGACATGCGGTGATACGAATACAAAAGCTAAAAAGATAAGAATCATTGGAGCTGAAAGCACAAAGCGAAGAAAAATAAACATAATTAAGAGTAAAAAATGCTACACACATAACAAATAGGGTTAAAATTTTGGTTTGAGTTAGAATTAGAATTTAGCTAGGGATTGGGGTTGGAATTAGGATAAAAGTTAGGGTTATAATGAGGGAACTAGGCTTAGGATTCAATTAGGGTTAGAGTTCAATTAGGGTTTAGGTCAGGTGAGGGTTATATTCTATTAAGGCTAGGGTTATAGTTCAATTAGGGTTAGGGTTAGGAGTCAATTAGGTTTATAGTTCAATTAGGGTTATGTTTTAATTAGGGTTAGGATTCTAAGATATAGCTTGAGGTCACAATTAGGTTTAGGGTTAAGTTTAGGGTTAGGGTTAGGGTTAGAGAACTAGGGTTAGGGTTAGGGTTAGAGTACTAGGGTAAGGGGTCAATCAGGTTTAGGGTTTAATTAAGGTTATGGTTCAATTAGGGTTAGGGATCAAATATGGATTTAAGGTTAGGGTTGATGTTGGCATTAAGGTTAGGGTTAGAGTTAGTGTTCAACTAGGGTTAGGGTTAGAGTAAGTGTTCAACTAGGGTTCTAGGGTAATGATATGTTTTGGGTTCAATTAGGGTTGAATTACAGGTAGGACTAAGGTTAAGTTAGGGTTAGGGTTAGGATTCAATTAGAGCTTAATTGGGGTTAGGGTTAAGGTTAGGGTTATAGTATAAATCTTGGGGTCAAGGTTAGGATTAGTGCATGTTAAGGTTTAGGGTTAGAGTTAGGGTTCAATTAGGGATGTGGTTAGGGCTAAGGTTAGGTTAGGTTATCTTAGGGTTCAATTAGGGTTAGGTTTCAATTAAGGTTATAGTTAGAACTAAATTTCCCATTAGAATTAAGGTTTGTGTTAGAATTTGGATTATGAATAGGGTTAGAATTAGAATTATGATTATAACTAGGGTTAGATTTATAATTAAAATCAAGGTTAGGTTTCAATTAGTGTTAGTATTCAATTACTATTGGTGTTACAGTTTATTTAGGGTTAGAGTTCAATTAGGGTTCAAGTAGGTCAGGGTTAGGGTTTAATTAGGGTTAGGGTAAAGATTATGGTTCAATTATGGTGAGGGTTAAGGTTAGTTAGTATTAGGGTTATGATTCAATTTGGGTAGGGTTAAGTTTAGAATTAGGTCATAATTAATATTTAATTATGGTTAGGTTTGGGGTAAGAGTTAAGGTTCTAGGATAAAATTGGGGGTCAAGGTCAGGGCTAGGGTTAGGCTAGTTGAAAATGGTTTAACTTGATTATTTAATGTTTGAGTCTCAATAAGGAACTATGGTATTTACAAACACCTTTGACTAAATATGTTGAATCATGACAATCATGTTCTCCTTAGTCTAACCATTAGATAGACCAATTAAAAAACCAAGGGAAAATTATTGTGGACAAAAAGAAAGTGTCACAATGAGCCTATGATAATGTATGCTAATATATGATGTGATAATGGTATTATATTTCCTTGAATGTTCTTTAATCATTCCTTTATCTATAGATTCCTAAATGATACTGTATGGTTTAAATTATTGATTGAATGTCTTTAAATATAAAAAATAACACATAAATCAATATAAAAAGTGTTATAGGTCAACTCACAATTGCTAGTGGTCAAAAAGGTATGAATTTTAATTTAGGTTATAAAATAATTGAGGTTCAAATCCATAACTATATAAATGAACCTAGTAAATTCTACATCTACAAATTGATCTAATGTGATGGATTGGGAAGCTTAGGATTTAGACCAATTTCAATTAATGAACTTGATAAATGGATCAAGATAAAGTGATTCTATGAAATAAATTCATGTAAGAATATACCACTTCTAGAATTAATGTTGTGTTAAATACATAATAATCAAGAAGACTCAAATTATTGGTCATAAGTATGTAATTTTCCCCAAATTATATATAATAAGTACTGAGTTTGTGAACATTAATTATGCTTCCCCTAACTTAATCAAGGCTAATTAAATGAGAGAACATAAGTTTCCAATGGAATAAATAAGAGTCAAATATCATAATATCAAATTTAATTTTAAGAAATTCAATACAATAAAATGATGTATATAGAACTAGAATTTAAGAGGGAACATTTGTAAAGATGAAGGCTTACAAATTTGATTCACCATACAATAGAAAATAAATTATCTTAGATTGTATATTTTGTCCTTATATTCTTTGCAAGTTAATTTTACTAGAAATTTTTTATTTTAATCCTTGCATAATGTTTACAATATAAAATTAATATTGATTTGTGGTGCTTGTAAGGAATCTAGGAATGCATGTATCATATGGGTTAGACATTCTTTGGGAAAATTTCTATGTTGTATGTAATATTGGTATAAATATTTAATAATAGAAAAATTTAGTACAAAAAGGAAAAACTTAACACTAAAAGTGAGGGGACACAAATTTGTAAGTTTATAGTATTATGCACACAATTTTTGTAATACAATTGTAATTTTCACCCCTTGACCACTACAATATTTTTTCATTTCACATAAATTAACAACTTAATCAACCAAGTATCTATGATCTAAAATGGAAGTGTTGATGTCAAAATTTCTTCATTCACCATGGTGATGGAAAATAAACATCACCAATTATATGCTTACACTCAAAAGTGTTAAGATCCTGTAATTAGGGGAATCCCTAGACCTAGGCCTAAACCTCAAGGTTCATGATGACCCTACCTACACATCCCCTTGTGGTAAATTAGAGGCTTTATAGTTCACCCAACAATATTAGAGGAAGTTCATTCTCTCTTCTTGTATGAGATATCTAATCTCACCTCTAAACCATGACTATGCATTAAGCATAAGCTATGAACTTACTAAATTATAATATAATGATAATAATATTCCATCAAGTGTTGGTTTCATACCAAAAATTACTAATCCTTAATGTATAAACATACAAAAATACATAGGGGTTATATCATACCATAATTCCAAAGATCACACACATAGTGACTATATCTAGCATACATCACATATACACCAAGTGACTAGCTCATATGCACATCATAGTATAAAAATGACTAGCTCATACACACATCATATGTACAACGGTGATTAGATCATATGTACATGACACTAGTACAACCATGGTTGGATCATACGCACATCAAAAGTATTCACGTGTGAACTAGGTGAATGCCAGCTAATCCATAAAAGTAGCAGGTAGACATCAATCATTAGGAAAGTCAAATGATTGCTTGTCACTACTCGAACACCTTAGAAGTTCATACTTGGGTGGGCCATACATAACATGATTTATAATAATGATTAGGTGAGCTAGATAAATATATCACAATCAATAAAGCCATGGGCCTATACATAGAGACCTCGAGATATGGAGTTAGATTTCACAAACACATAATATTTACATAGAACCAACACAAAATGGCCTTTACCCAACATGTACATATAATAAAATATTAACTAAAAATTAATCAATCTCTTTCTTCACTGTGCTTACTATACAAAGTATATTATATATTAAATACAAGTTATTAGGTTTTCATAACTCAAAAAAAACCATCTAATACCCATTTCAGCGTCAAAGTGAAGCCTACTAAGAGAGAAGGTCAAACGAATTAGAAACAAACCTCAAACCTTAGATTTATTCCCCCATAAACTCTCCCCCTATCGACTTGAGGTCACAATGACATCATTCTTCCAAGGACTACGTTTGTACCCACTTCCAAACAAGATCGAAGTAACACAAAGTTCTCCTTACATGGTCTCTCAAGGGATTCCTATGCTCAAGTTTCCTCGTAATCATGGTTTCATTAATCATTAACACCAAAAAGGGTTCCTTTAAATGATTTGCATCAATTAATAGTTCTTAACAATAAACAAGGAATTCTAACATAATTCTTAATTTATTAAGCCTAAATTATAACACTTCCATCTAAGGACATCAAGTTCTCTAATTAGAACTCACCACCTTTATTATTCATAATGCAAAAATTATGCAAAAACCCGAAAGTCTAATTGGGTCAATGGCCACACTGATCACAAATGACAAATTACCTTTACAAAAACCATAGTAGGTATGATTTGTTATCTTATTCACTCATACACAAAATGGAAAACCACAAAGAAATTAGTTTCATGTTACTTTAGTGTCTACTCAATATTTTTGTTAGGATTTATCCTTGTTAATCTCTAAGGCTATTGATGAAACTTGGGAGCATTCTACCCTATTGGAGTTTCAAATACAAAGGAAATGAATGATCACCTCTTAGACTAGTTCAATTACATTTTAAGTCTAGAATTGATTTTTCAATATATTATTCAAACCTTGATACTTTGTTTCTCTCTATTAATTAACCACATATTACTAAAATTATTCAAAATTAATAATTATTTGTATCCCTTTACTAGCAATAATTACAAAGATGCTCTAAACATAATCAATGTTTGAGTCATACTAGAGATATTTGGGCAACATCATATCCTTCAAATCATTGTACACTCAATAATGTCATTCTTAAACCTTTTTTTTTCATTTATCTTAAAATTCAATCCCAATACTCTTATATTAACAAGGTATATCCCTCTAAAATTCCTAACCTACCATGGATAGTCAACAAAAGTTAAACTTCAAAACATTCTTCTTGCATAGAAGATGACTATTTGTTAAACCTCCAAGTAGTAAGAAAAATTTATTAATTTTCATATATGCATGAATACCCACACCATTATAGGATAACAAACCTTATATATAATAGTACCTAGATGTTGGATGTAACTTGTACCATGAAGGTTCAATTTAAGATTCACTCAAATATACTTCTTGTAATTGAAAATACTATCATGCTAGGACAACAACCATATCATAACATGTTCTTTGATATGATTACCAAATATTATATGGGAATTCATATTTAAAACTCAACCACTAATCTTCTACTTGGACATATTAAATAAAAATTCATACTTTATATCATTATCTTATAATTATTGTTAATAAGTATGGTAGGAACCTTTGTCATAGTCTTTAAATTTTTTCTTCAAGATAAATGCATCATCTAAGATACTAGTGCATTATCCAATTATAATGAGGAATTCTTATCTTTTATAAATTAAATACTAACATAATTGAAAGAAATGCCCAAGAAAAAGTGGTTGTCAAACCTAATCTATGTCAAAATAAAGGATTTTATTTTTAATCTTAATTCAAATATGAGATTTGAGGACGATCCTCATCTCTAAATTATGTTCAATTTCTTATAATCATCTCCATACCTTAAACAATGAACTTAAGTTAAAGCTAGTGCATATCAATAATCTTCTTTAGCAATTTTACAGTAGTTAAAGAAATATCAGTAGTACTATATTCATAATCATCTTCATGGTACGTAATGACATTAGCCTTCAATTGGAAACTTATTTTTAAGTATTAGTAGGCAACATAATCATATTATTTGTCAATTCCACTAAATGTAACCTTAAATGTAATACCTAAAATTCTAGATGGGTTTAATAAAAAAGGGAAGATAGCCTATAAGAAAGTTTGTAGTGTTTTTCCCATAGACATTGGATAGGTTTAATCTTTAAAATATTTTGACTCTAAGCAAACCATTCTTATGCAAAAAAATATATATAATTAATAAAAATAAAAAAAATAAGTACTTGTTTCATTGTTCACTATGCTCCATGAAATCCATATTCCTGACTCATCTTTCACATCTACCAAGGTAGTTGCAACTCTAATATCTAACAAAATTTCCATCCTTTATGCTTTAGTAGACATATATTTCTTCTCCTAAGTCTCCCATTTTATCTTGAGCATGGAGGATGTGGGCTACATTTGGGGAATTTTCCTACCAATTTCATTTTCTTGAGATATTGTAAAGCCTTTTTCAACAAATCGATTATGAGAAGATCATGTGTATATCCTTTATCAAGCCCTTTTCCTTCCAACCCTTCACATCTTATTCCTATTTCAAGTTCCTTTTCATTTTCCTTTTGTGTTAATATCGTTCTTAGATTTTCTGTACATGTCATCCCCCCCTTAAATCACCTCTATATATCACACAATGTTCCCAATGGTGCCCCTAATCTATCTCACCCAACTTTTAGATTCCCTCCTACTCAATTCTCCTCCTATTAATCTTTGTTGCTTACACCCTCATGGTAGCACCTAACTTAGACTACTTGAAATCATTCCTTTATGGTGG
The DNA here is from genome assembly GCA_007258455.2 of Sequoia sempervirens. NCBI lineage: Eukaryota > Viridiplantae > Streptophyta > Pinopsida > Cupressales > Cupressaceae > Sequoia > Sequoia sempervirens. The sequence goes on along the minus strand of VDFB02101296.1, from coordinate 7,643 downwards.
GTCACAAGTCATTCATCCTTCATGCACCATTATTTCCATGTTTTCTTATAAAAAAGATTTTAAAGCCTTTTCAACTAATTCATTTCATTCATATCTTATAATTTGTGCATTCCATGAGATCACATTTTCCCTCTCCATTCTCTTTTCCTCACACCAATATCTTCCTTTCTTATCCCATGTACTTTTTCTTCTCTTCTTTCACACTTTTTCCTAGAGGCAAAGGGGTCATAGGGGTTTATAGACTCCTAGCACCATTTTCTTTTTTTCATGTGAATTGAAATTTTGGACGATTAAGGGACTAGAATGCCATATCACTTTAATTTCATTGTAGGAACTATCTAGACACAACACCATCATGCCCATATGTGTGATTGAATGCATTGATGGATGGTAATTTTGTGTTCCTTTTTATTCATTTTTTTCATGATGTCCATGATTCTCATTTAATTTTTCATTTGTAACTTTTATTGTCTAATAACACTGTCTTAATTTTACTAGTAGGACACCCATACTCATGCCATCACTCCCTCTATAAAGGTGAGTGCAGGATCATGGGGGTCCAAAAAGTGGCGATATGACCAAAAATTGTTGATGACCCTTTTTTATCCAAATTTGATAAACCAAAAAAGGTTTATTGAGAAAATTGGCAGCTTTCCAAAAATATAAGGTACACCTTATTTGGAATTAAATAAGTAATTATTATTGATTTTATAAATACATTATGACCAAAGTCCTAATTTATAGGCTAATTGAAAAAATCTATAATTCTTAAAGAATTTCACATCTTTTGAATCCAAAAGATGTAGCACATTCTATGCTTCCCATACTATAGGATAAAAAAAAGAAAAATTGAATTTCATAAATTTTACAGCAAGTTATAGTGGTCAAACAAACAAGTTTTAATATTTTTTAAAAAAATTAATAAATAATTCATAACTAATTATTTACTTGCAAAAAAATTACAAAAAAAATGTGGCACATCCGAGCATGTGTCTTTTACATATATTGAAAGTTTCAAATAAATATATTACTTTTTTCTTGTACTTAGGTTGGTCAAACATACACCTACATTTTATTTTTTCCTGAAAATTTAGTACTACTACATTGAAATTTCAAAATTTCACCAAATAGATTTACTTTTTTGTTAAAAAGGAATAGTATCTTAGAAATTGCATTCAATTTTCTACAAATTTTTTTCTTACATATTTTTTCAATTATGTTAATAACTTATTCAAATTTTTATGTCAAGTTGACTAAGTCTATTGTTTTGAATTTTCATTGCCACTTAAGGGCCTAGTTTGGACCCCCATGATCTTGCACTGACCTATAACCATTTGATATTATTTGACTTCACGGGATATGATAACAAGGTGGTAGTTTTTTGTAACTTTATTTCTATAAAATCAAGCACATAAGCAGTTGCTGACATTGGCTATCATTACCTTTGTCTTGCTTGCTAAAGTTGAGTGTCTCTTGTAAGTTTGATATGTACAGAGATGAAGCATGGATTAAAATGCATCATTAGATAGAGTGGAATTGGGGAGCTTGATATTTCAAAAGCCTTGCATAGTGATTCTACAAGTTTACTATAATATTTATTTTATGAGATAATACATTGAGTGTATGAATGCTTTTGGAGGGTTTTCTAATAGATGAAAGTCCATTGATTTTAAATTCAAATTTTTAGAGGTCAAATTTATGTGATTTTAAATTTAAATTTTTAGAGGTCAAATTTGTGTGATCACAAATGAAAAAATACCTTTACAAAAACCATAGTAGGTAGGGAGGCTAAATGGCGTTGAGCGAAGGGTGAAGCAGGCTGGGCAGGAGGAGTTTTTTTCAAATTGTTGAGGATGTGGAGGATGCAAAGGATAGAGGGGAGATAGATGTAAGATGGGTTCCGCCTAGGTTCTTCTTGCCTTGTGCGTTGGTCATCGGAATCTGCTTTCTTTTTGCAGTGGCTAGAGTTTTTCGGAGGTCTTACTGCAGAGTCCTTTTGGACTACTTTCTTTGCTCCTTGGGCTTTCTACGACTAGATGTGGTTGTCCTCTTGGGCTACGCCTCTGGTATGAATGGTGTGCCTGTGGAAAGTGGTATCTATTGGCTCTTTTTCTGTTTCGGCCCATGGATTGGGTTTTTTGATGTCCTTCCTTCCATGTGGCCTTGGCTCTAGTTTGGCTTGAATTCTCTTGATTGGTTCAGGCTTCATGCTAGGTGGAGAATGGTTTTTCTTGGTGGTGTTGGAGTTATTTTGGGAGGGTGTGGTTTCCTTCCCTCTAGACTCTCTTTGGGGTTTCCTTTGTTGTGTGTGTTCTTTGGCTTCTCTTTCCTTTGTTGTGTTGTTGTGCACTTTGTGACTCTCCCTTGGCTAGGAGTGGTTGTTCATGGTGTGTTGGGAGGAGGCTTTGTTCTTGTCAGGATTTTCGGTGCTAAGTTGGTTGGAGGTGGTTCTCTTGGCTTGGAGGAGCCCTTTCTTCCTCCTGTTGAAAGAAGGGTTTACTTGGTTGCTCTAGATATTTGGGATAAGCCTTTGCTATTGGAGGTGTGGCACATGCTTGTGTTGCAGGGCTCTTGTAATCTGTTTTCTGATGATGGAGTTTCAATGGTGCCTGCTGGGAGGTAGGTTTCATCAGCTTCTTTGTTGGATCTCAGTTGTGTTTACGGTTTTTCTTTGATGACAAAATCTATGATCCTTATGTTTTACAATGGAACTTCTTTGATGTCTCTTGGCTATTACAGAAAGTTATTTGTTATGTTTCAATTTCATGATGATGATAAGAATTCTGGTTCAAGCTATGAATGTTATTTCTGTGTCTGACAAAGCTTGTAAGTTGGTTTCTTTGTCAGGATGGTTCTTTTTGAATTTCACAAGCTTTCACATTTTGGCATGAGTATGGCAGGGTCTCCCCGATCCACTTTGAAATTTCTGAGTTGCCTATCGGCAAGACATTTCAGATGTCATGGTGATTGAATTTATCTTATAGGCTACTTTCGACAAGACCTGTCTTTGGTTTCGGCGACATAATGTGTTATCTATATGCATATGTAATACTGTCGGGATAAGGTCTTAGCGATTCCCTTGTGTCTCCCCGACCCACTTCAGAATGAGCTTATCGGCAAAGGAAATCATCCTTAGAGTAATGTCATAGCGAGTCTTTCTTGTCTTACTGACTCGTGCTCAAAAGGTTATATCTATTTTTCGGGAGGAGTCTCACTGAACTGCTCATTGAGAGAACTTCGGCCAAACTGAGTGGTATCGGGCTGAGGTCTTGGCAAAATCATCTTGTCTCACCTAATCGGAGGTTGAATGGAAGTCTATCGGCAAAGGTTGTGGCTTCGTTGAAATTTCATAGTGATTTTGTTATGTCACACTGACCGGTGGTGGATGGAAGTCTATTGGCAAGAGCTTAAGGGTTCGACGTGAGGCTATATCGAATGCGCTATGTCACATCGATCGCCTGTTAAAAAACATTGCATATCGGCATGAGTTTTTATTTCAAGGAAATTTATTAGCGAACACTTTGGTATTACCGACTAAGTCTTTTGAAGTGCTTTCGGTGAAAGTTTGGCATGGTCTTAGCAACTCAGTGTATAAAGTTCTTTCGGTATGTCAAAGTTTTTTCTCCAAGAGGTCTCCCCAAAAGTTGTTTGCTACAGTGATTGTGAATGAAACAAAAAGGGCATCTCGGCAAGAGGTTTCCTCATGTCTCAACGAAAGAATGATATACTAAGGAAGACCATCGGTGTATCATGTTGTATTTGATATGTCTTCTCTCCGAATCTGGTGGTTCTTGGCGAAAGTGACAACCATAAGGTTGTCTGGCAACATTAAAGTTTCCTACGGCATAACTATCTTCGATTGAAAAGAAAGTCACTTAGGGAAAACATTTTGAGCATATTTTGTTTGGCTGGGTATCAAATCCTAGCCTGGCCGCCATCATGAATGTTTACATTTCTGTTGTTGTTGACTGTAATGGTTTCTACAGAGGTTTATGGAAGGTTTGTTTGATGCACCTCTCTGGCTGGATGCTCGACAGTGGTTGATGGAGCCATGGGAGTTACAGATTTGTCTGAGAAATGATCTCACAAGCTTCAGAAGCTGGGTGAAACGACTCTTGTTTTGGTTGGTTGTTCTGTCGTTACTGCTGATGACTGTTACTTTTCTGGCATTTATTTATAGAAGCAGAAAACTTAGTTTTCTATTTGGCTGTTATTGTAATTCTGAGATTATCATTCTTGGGTTGTATGAAAATGTATGATAAAACTCTGCAATAAAAATCTAAATAAAAATGTAGAGATTATAAATTTCTTTTCTACATAGTATTTTAGGGATTCAATTATTGAATCTTTAAGGTATTCTGTAGATGAGAAAATAGAGAGATATGTGCTTAATTGAAAATAGAGAAATCCTCTGAATCATCACTATTGTTCAAAAAGTAAACTGGGGGGTTGGTACTCCTTGAGATAGATATCTCTAAACGAGGGGTTGGTGCTCCTTGAGTGGGTGCTCAAAACAACCTATAAGGCATTGTGAATAGTTGTTTAAAAGATTAAGCCTAGAAAGCATTTAGGGAGTGGTTTTTATACCCCAAGAGGGTTTTCCACTCGGAAAAATATTGTCCCTCTTTGTTCTTCTGTGTCCTCTCTGTTTTACTATGCTGTTGTTGTTTTTAGTTCACTGTTAAGTCATTATTTTTCTCAATTCTATTTATGAATGATTACATTCAACTCATGAATGCTTTAATCATAATGATATTGAGATCAAATCTGAGCTGTGTTTAAATATTTTAAAAATCAGTCAAATAGTTAAAACACTGATTCACCCCCCCCTCTCAGTGTCCTTTTAACTCCAACAATTGGTATCAGAGCGTAGGGTCCTCTGATAGGTTTTAAATTACCTTGGATTGATCTTGGTCTTGTATTTTTTTTTAATGGCACATTCTCAAGAAGGTGCCTCTATAACCAGAGCTCCATTATTTGATGGAACAGATTATGTGTTCTGGAGAATAAGAATGGAAGCTTTTCTTGTTTCTTTTGATGTTGATGTTTGGAGCATTGTTTTAGAAGATTACAATGTACCTGCCACTATTCCCACTGATGCTGATGAGAAAAAGAAGTATGAAACTAATGCCAGAGCTAAGCATTCCATCTTGTGTGGATTAACTAAAGATGTGTTCATTAAAGTCATGCATTGCAAATCTGCTCATGGAATCTGGGAAAAACTTGAAACTATATATCAAGGGAATGAGAAAGTCAAACTGTCAAAAATCATTACTCTCAAACATTAGTTTGAGGAGTTGAAAATGAAGGATGATGAGAAAGTGGCTGAATATTTCCTAAGAGTTGATGAAGTTGTCAATGGAATGAAAGGTCTAGGTCAAGAGGTTAATGAATTTTATGTGGTCACAAAAGTTGTTAGGTCCTTACCATCTAAATTTGAATCTAAGGTTTCAGCCCTAGAAGAAAAGAAACACTTTGATAAACTTACCTTAGACAGCCTGCAAGGAATACTTACTGCCTATGAAATGAGAACTAGCAAAAACAATTCAACAGGAAAAAAAACTACCTTTAACTCTAAAAAGAAAGAAAAAGTTGAAGTCAGTGAATTAGACTTGTCTGATTCTAAAGAATCCCATTTTCTTAGAAGATTTAAAAAGGGATCAGGAAAATATAAGGGAAAACTTCCCTTTAAATGTTTTAACTGTGGAAAAATAGGTCACTTTGCTGCAAAGTGTCCCTATGATGATCAAATCTATGACAACGAGACAACTAAAATACAACCTAAGAAGAAGGCTTTCAAACCTAAACGAAACTTCAATTTTAAAAAGAAGAAAAGTCTGTTTAGCAAGGATGAATCTGATATTGAGTCTGAAGACTCATCAACTGATGAAGTTGAAACTTTGTTCATGGATGAATTTACTCAGCAAAATGATTCTAACACCATTGACACTGAAGAAGGTGAAGTAGATCTTGAAAGTGAGCTGAAATGTGCTCTTCAAGAGGCCAGAAAACTCAAAAAACAAGTTCTTACTCAAGAACATAAACCAAATCAAGAATTGATCTCTCTGAAAACTCAGCTTGAAGAAGCTAAAAGAGCTGAAGTCTGTCTTAGAGAGACTATGAGCTGCAAAGATCATGAAATTCAAAAATTGGAACAAGAAGTAGTCCTTCTTAGGAAGGAAATTGAAAAATATGAAAGCACTCTAAAACTGAATGAGATGCTCAGCAAGCAGAAAATGTATAAAGATAAATCTAGTGTAGGTTTTGAAAAGGGTGAATGCTCATCTGACAAAGAAAAATAAAACCCCTCTACTAAAGTCAAAAGCTCAGGTTCAAATCACTCAGAATCTGGTAAGGATCATGTTAAGTTTTTTAGAAGTAATAGACCTTCATACAAGGATAATTCTTTTTTCTATGGTTATTGCTTTTTTTGCAACAACTTTGGTCATAAGGTGAGCACTTGTAGGCTTATGAATTCTAGAATACCCAGGTTTGGTCTTAGGAAACACTATGGTTTTGTTAGACAGATCAGATGTTTTAAATGCAATACTTTAGGACATTCTGTCAAACAGTGCAGAACTGATCTACAATCTAAATAGCAGAAAATTAAAAAGGTTTAGAAACCTAAGACTGTCAACAACATTGAACAAACTATGTTGGTTCAAACTACCTTTCATTCCAAGAAAAAGGACTTATGAGTCCTGGACAGTGGATGTTCTAACCATATGACTGGCGATAAGGACAAGTTTATAAAACTTGAAGATTATGTAGGTGGTTATGTCAAGTTTGGTGATAATTCTGGTTTTCAAATTAAAGGTAGAGGTTCACTTCTTCTGAATGAAGACACTCCTATCTATAATGTGTACTATGTGGAAGGTCTCAAGCACAATCTTCTAAGTGTTAGTCAAATCTGTGATAGTGGTTATCATGTTCTTTTTAATTCGCAGGGATGTGAGATTAAGAACAAGCTTGGAAAGGCTATTGCAGTTGGAAGGAGGACAAAAGGAAATGTGTACAATCTCCTTGACTCATCTTGCAATGAAAATATTCAAGGTATGTGTCTAATGGGCCAAATTGAAGAGAGTTGGTTATGTCATAAAAGATTAGGACACATAAATTTTGAAAATCTGGTTAGAATCAATAAGAATCAGAATGTTAGAGGTTTACCAATTCTTAACAAGCTAGAAAATTCAGTGTGCAAAGAATGTCTAAGTGGTAAACAAACTAAAATCAGCTTCAAAACAAAAGAACACTCTTCATGAAAACCTCTACAGCTAGTGCATACTAATTTATGTGGACCAACTAGAACTAGGTCTCTTAATGGTGAAAATTAATTTATGCTTTTTGTAGATGATTATACTAGAATGGTATGGGTCATGTTTCTTAAGCACAAATCAGAAGCCTTTGAAAGGTTCAAAATATTTCAAAAAATGGTTGAAAAGGAATCTGATCTGAAACTCAAATGCCTTCGATCAGACAAAGGAGGTGAGTTCACTTCTCAATAATTTATCGATTACTGTGAACAACATGGTATTAAAAGGCAATATGCTACATCAAAAACACCTCAACAAAACGGGGTAGTTGAATGTAAGAATAGAACTGTAAAAGAAATGGCTAGAACCATGCTAGATGAAGCTAAATTG